>JAVYIG010002594.1:0-238170 GCA_035222895.1 Strongylocentrotus droebachiensis | reverse complement strand
GAAAGCAGAAGTGTTTTAGGGGCTAAAATTTTTAGTGCTTTTAATACATCCGCAGGGGCATCCAAATATATCAAAATTGTAAAGATTCACGATCCACCCATTTTTCAAAATTTCCCAAAACTTTGTAATACCTTTAAGGTTTTCTATTTACAGCTATAGAGCATTGATGTTCAGCGAGAAACACAAAGAGATGGAGAAGAAATCACATTGTGTGGCGGCAGTGGTTGAAGTGACGTAGTTTGAATGTCGATCCAAAGCCACTCACACAGAATCAATTGAGAATACAACATAATGTATAATGGCATAGTTTTGCTTAGAAAGGTAACAATAACTTCAAAGGGGTGCAAACATTGCTACTATGCAACTAATCTAAATATTTACATATCCAGGATATGGAAAAACTTTGATAATCTTGATTTAAGATGCCTCTGTATTTTTCAACTACTACTGTGTGGAATTTATTCATATTTTTTCTTCAAAACGACAATCAATAATATGACTGATAACTTGAAGCCCTATTGAAAAATGTGTTAAAGAAAGGTCATTTGTTTGTTTGTAATAATCTTTATAAATTGCAAATTGTAAAATACTACAAGTTACAAGAATCCTAAACGGGTTGGGAGAAACCTGACATTTAACAAAAATACCCGTTTCTTTGTTTGTTTGTGTTTGTGTTTTCAAATATATATATTTATTTATTAAAGCTGACTATATTATTCCGTTAAACATTATGTCCTTGGTATCTTCTCTATTGAGCTTACTCCTGCTTTGTTGCCAGGGATTCGTTTGTAATCAATGCATGATTTGACATTTATCTCGTCAAGAGAAGGAATTTGAATTCCCTTTTGTGAAGAGATCAGAGAGAGAGAGAGAGAGAGAGAGAGAGAGAGAGAGATTAGAGAACTTAAATCAATTCGTGGAACAATAAGATCACGATCTGCTGACTGCCGCAGAGCTTCGATTGTTGCTCAACCTTCAACAGAAGCCATAGCATTTACTATATAATTGCTTAGCTAAAAGACGGGATATATTAGTACTACGATGCGCAAAGATATTTTGCAACCATTATGAATAGCGGTTCTAGAGTTGGCACTTCGGTGGAAAAATCAAGTTTCCACCAAAATCTTAAACCCCCTTCCCATTCTTTTCTTGATTATAAGTTAATGTAAACGAAAATGTAGAAAATATATGTATATATATTTATATTCTTCGAGAACCGCGGCTAATGTAAAGAAGTTAATCTTATTACTTTTCAGTGTCGAAGACCTCCCACTAGCTCCTCCTATATTTGATTTCATTTCATGCGTTTACAAACAGTAGGCATCCATTTTGGTTAAACTGCTGGCAGGGATTTCGAGATGAGTCATAAATTCGCTGAATATTAGGGCGTGGTCATGATTTACATCCACTGATTCATCTTATATAAATACATAATTAACTTTCTTGGGAGAGTAACAGAACTGACGGTAATGAATGTGGAGCACATTGGTATATTGGCGAAGGCTCTTGGCTCTCATACGAGAGGTTCCAGGTTCGAGCATTGCTTGGTGCTTGCACCATGGGACAGGGTGTTTGGCCCACGTTGCAGGGATTTTATTAAGTAAATAAGACCCAATTATGATGATCATTACTATTATCTTCATCATTCTTAACAAACTGAACATCCAAATGATAACGTCCAACTCTACAATCATGTTTTACCCTATAGCCTATCCCATGTTATAAAATGGCAAACGTACGTTTTCAAAACAAAATTGATTACATTACTAGTTTCACAATAGTTTTATCTTGAATTGATAATCCATGAAAATATGATAAATAATATATAGAATTTAGTAATGAAGGCTAAAGTTATTATTTTTTGTTATCATCACCACCACACCAACACCACCATCACGACCACCACCACCATCATCACCACCACCTCAACCACCACCACCACTACCATCACCATCATCATCACCATCGCCACCACCACCACCACCACCACCACCACCATCATCCTCACCACCACCACCACCACCACCACCACCATCACCACCATCATCATCATCATCACCACCACCACCATCATCACCACCCCCACCACCATCATCACCACCCCCACCACCACCACCACCATCATCATCAAATAATTGTCATCATTACTGATAATTTCATTAATTTTTTAAAACTTTTGCTTATCATTATTGTTGGAAAATATTGTTCTATATGTGAAGTTAATGACAAATTTAACAAATCTTTCGGGGAAATAGGAAATTAATAAAGTATGAACTCCCCATAGACCCGTTTGACACGTGTGTAGAACATTGGATATCAAATATATCACATTTATACATACCTGTCCCTGTCTCTTGTATTTCCCTCCTTTCTTGAGCTTGTTTACCCGCGCTGCTAAAAGCTGCTGCAGCCCTAGAAAATAGAAAACAGAGAAGTAGAAAATTATATGAAGATAATAATGTGACTAATTTGGTCATTCACTGTAAGTTTTTGTTTTAAGTACATCAAAACGACCCCTGAATACTTTTTGAGACATTGATTAATTAGAATGAAACCACGATATTACATACGATATGAAAATAAAAACGCATATACATGTAGTTACCAATTTGGCAAACATGGCGATATTTCGCGTTATCATACTCTCTGAGTTTGAGCCATAATCCATGTTGATATTGACATCACTACAACATTGTATACAAGTACACGTAATATCGCCTTCCATTTACAAGATTCCAAATTGGAACAAAGTGTATTTGTGATATCCATCGGGGAAAGGAGATTAAATGAAAGAATAAGAAGAGAAAAATAAACAATAGTACTCATGATGATGATGATATCAATAACAATATATGTAATACTACTGTTGTTACTACTACTACTACTACTACTACTTCTACTTCTACTACTACTACTACTACGACTATGACTACTACTACTATTATTGATAATAATAAAAATAATGATGATACTAATAATGATAATAATAATCATAATAATGAAAATACTACTACTAATAATGATGATATTAAAAAGAAGAAGAAGAAGAAGAAAAGAAGAACTAGTAGTAGGACATGTAATAGTTGTAATAGCAGCAGTAAAAGAAAAGAAAAAGGATGAAGAGGGGGGGGGCGATTATATCAGGGGCGTAAATCCCGGGGGGATGGGGGGGGGGGCTGCATCCCCCCTGGATTGAAGTAGGGGGGGGGTGGCCTGTACAAACATCCCCCCCCCCTGAAAAAATCTTTCGGGGAAAAAAAAAAAGCTTATTCAGCGGTCGGCTGAGTCGTTGCTATTTTTTGGAGACCCCCCCCCCCCAAAAAAAGTGTCCTCTTACCCCCCCCCCCCCCCCCCCCCGCTTATTCAGCGGTCGGCTGAGTCGTTGCGAAATTTTCGGCCCGATTTATAAATGTTAAACCCCCCCCCCCCCCTTGAAAAAATCCTGCGTACGCGCCTGGCGTGTAGTATGTGATGGCTATCGCCGATCATCCCCCCCACTACTCGGTACGGATTTACGCCCCTGGATTATATAGTTTAACTATCATTTTCCAACTAAACAATGAGTGACGCATTCAACAAAGTATTATGAATCTAAACAATCATCTGAATTATATCGCACATACATACAATTTAATCAAGAAACTCCAAATTAAAGGAAATTTGAGTCCACGATATATATAATAAAACTTACCGCAACTTTTTCTGCACCGTGCTTTCCGGTTTTTTCTTAGAAGCACCGGACCCCATAATCACAAAGTTCGATGAATATCACTGTCAACAAATATATCTGAATTTAATTTAAAGTCTAGATCGAAACTAATGCAAATCATAGAAACCAATCTTGATAAGTCGCTAAGTTTTCATCTTGCCAAAGTCCAAATGGTTATACCAATGTTTCCTCCGTAAAGTTTGTGGATATTTTGACTGTAAACAAATGGTGACGATCATATCCTCATTCACGATTAAAGGCATTTACAATAGAACATGAATGTCAGGTACACGTGACGTCACTTTACGACGAAAAACCACATGATTATGTGAATGACGTCTTCAACTAGCCAATGCTATTGACCGAATCTTTCCGAAGTTTTTATCTAATAAAGCATTTACAATAGAACATGAATGTCAGGCCTACACGTGACGTCACTTTACGACGGAAAACCACATTATTATGTGAATAACGACTTCAACTAGCCAATGTTATTGACCGACTGTTCCCGAGGTTTATATCCGATACGCGGTGATGTTTCTCCTTCTGTCTCAAGGTTGTACTAGATTCTCTAGTCTCCTACTCTTGATCTGAAACAGTTCCTCACAGATAGTCCCATATAGGCTCCTGTACACATGGGGCATTAGGCTTGTCGTGTAACGATTCGCTTGATACTCGTTGTTAAGGCGATTGTATACATCAATGAATAGAGCTGATAGTAGGTCTCACAAAAGCTGATGGTCCCAACCCAACTCGCGCTTCTGTCCGCCACAGATCAATGCTTCCCCAATCGGAGAGCCTACGAAGCTGAAAGGGGTGTTCGATTGTTGTCCCTTATTTCCGGCTATAGTATAGTATTGATGACTGCTTTGAGAGAAATAGTTGTTTTATTACGCTCAAGGGAAGGTTAGAATTGTGCTATTACCCGAGGCGTGCCGAGGGGAATAGCCCAATTGTAACCTTCCCGAGAGCGTATAAAAACAACTATTTCTCGAATATTAAAGCAGTCATTAATACTTTTATATGCCGAAAAAAAATAGACTAAAAAATAAAAAATAAAAAATAATTTTTTTTTTGTCGAAGATGAGATTCGAACTCTTGCGTACAAAAGGTGATGTATCTAAAGTCAGCGCCTCAGACCTCTCGGCCATCGCGAGATGTTATCATGCTTGGCAGTTTTGTACAATATATACATTAGATGGATTGAAACCGGCTTCGCGTGTGATGAATGCTTCGCAAAAGCTCCATATACGGACTCTTCTTTTACTTTTGCAATGCATATTGGCACGAACTTAGATCAAGATCTATCGGCAGATGTTGTTTTTTTGTTTTTGGAAGTTTATTTTCGTCTTCATGTCAACAATGCAAGATAAAATTGTCGGTAAGATCGATCGAGATTCAATTGTATTGAAATTACCGACCAATCCTTCGCACACATAAGGTATCCTCCATCGCTCAAACCATTTTTTAACATGTAAACCTATGGGGTAACCATGGAGGCTGACCAACTATTTTTAATAACCATGGTTATTAAAAATATTGAAATGTTTTAAGCATGGTTACCGAGAATTTTACAGGAACAGTTGAAGTTTATGAATGCAATTCGACCAATCAGATGGCTGGATTTCTTAAGTGAGGTATATAACACTGTATAAGCCGGGAGTTAGTCTACCTTTTTAGAGTGGTTGAGAAAGAGTGACCCCAGGCACTAAATTGATTGATTGAATGTATCACAATGACACTCCTTGTAAACATTGTCCTAGCAGAAACCTCATGGATGAGACTTTAAAATCTGATCACCTCGTGTGGTTCCTAACGCGGGACGTTGATGAGTATCCCAAAGAAGAAGAAGAATGGGGCGATTCTGCAAGGGAGTATCGTGACAGATCAAATCTTAATCTGCTGTGCAAGAAATGTCTTCCTAACAAATAATTTGCTCACATCTTTTTTTATAAACGTATTATTGGCACATGATCCTAACCTTACGACACAAACACACATAATATCTCACATGTACACTTCTGCAAGAATCGTCGAGGTTGAAGAAAGCAGATTACACCGAAGAAGAAGAAGAACTTCATTTATAAATTTTAGAATGATTATACAAGTTGTTCACACACAAAAAATACTCAGAGGGATTGTTTAAATATCCAAAGACAGCATTTAATTTAGTTCCATGGACCTTTGAAGGCTTGTCCCAGCAGTAATCCATTCCATAAAGGGCAGTGGCGTAGCGCGGGCCCATGTTCCGAGGGGGCTCTGGTCTCAAGCAGGGAGGGGAGGAGAGGGTGGGCTGGACACAGGTTTTATTCTGTGGGTGAAAGTGTGACAATCATCCACGCCATTTTAATAGCGGATATTGTGTAGTCCTTTCAGCTCTATTCATGTTCATTTTACTTTCCTACTTACATTTGTTCTCTTCCCCTTTATCTCTTTTGTTGATTGACCTTTTTTCTTCGGGTCACTCGACTGAGGGGCAGGTACCTCTCTATGCCCCACCACTTTGTGCAAAAGTAGAACAAAAGCCATAATGCCAAGTGAGGACTGACCAATGACTGACTTACAATATTGTCAAATTTTCTTCTATTTCTCTTAGGTTCTATTTATCTTGATTTTCTATCTGATACTATTTTCGGAAGACGAATTGGTGTAGTCTTTTAAACATTATTTCAAAATGGGAGGGGGGGCGGTAAGAGTCACTGGGTTTTGGTATTAATGTAATTCAAATTCTGTATATGAAATAATTTTATTACGTTTCCACTTTCCATATACACCAAAGCAGGTTTTTACATTTCCCTGATCCCCCCCCCCCAAAAAAAAAAGACTGCAAACATTACATTTTCTTCGAATTTACAAAACATTTATATTCAAGTTCCATTTTCTTTACATCAGCGTCACAGTAAAACAAACTCAATCTTAGATTTTGATTATATTTCTCTTATTCTTTATTTCGGAAATGAAATATACTGTTTGTTTTTTTACTCACGAAAGTTAAACGTATTTTCTTTATTGATAATCGTCATTGGCAGACGTAACAATAATTCAGACTAGGCATATTCCTTTTGCCTGATTAAAGCTTAGTACATAGAAGTAGCCATTCACCAAGACCGGGCGTAGACAATCGAGAACAGAGTGCAACAATGTAATTAATACAGTGGATTGAAGTGCATATCAAATATTTAGATATCATAATTCATTACCAAATGTATGCTGCATATTACATACGATATATTGATGTAAAATATATATATTCTGGTCGCAGAAACTTACAAAGTAGCCTAATGCTTATAGAACTTGACATTCGAACATATTTACAATTTACAATTTAAAGTTTAACACGGGCCAACAATAATTTATATAATTAACGATGAATTTAATCTTTTTGAAAATTAAAAGACGGATGATAATATTTCTCATAATTTATAACATGCTTTTCTTGGATTATCTGTGAAATATCATAGGACGAAAAATATGGGGCACTTATACACGATGGAAGAATACCGTTTGTGAATTAAAATGTATGCATACATCTAAATCTCTTAAATTTGATAAAAAATTCATTTTTAGGAATCCAAACTAAATTGTTATACCAAAGTTACCAGAAGCCTTGAGGTTATATACACTTTAGAAAGAGGAACGTGTATTAAAATTACAGGGTAATATAGCTAGAGAATCATTATTCTTATCATCATTTAAATATTAAGAAGGGTTTATAAGGAATACGATTATGCATGTAAAATATTTGTATGTTAAAGTATTATACAGAAAATCGGGGAAAATGGGAGAAGACAAAACTACATGTACAAACAAATCACCAATGAACAAAAACTTAAGCTTACAGAACTTGGCCTACTTTACTTATATAAGATATTCCAGTTGCCGTAATATGAAATGAATCAATCAATCACATATTTACTCCAAGATCGTTGTGAAAATATTATGATCTCGAAACAAAGTAGGCCTAATATATTTCCTTAAACTGCATATTTCTTTGCATAAAATGTACAGCCGATAATCTTTACATATCGGTATGAAAACAATCACTCTATTTATACTCACCCTAGTCGATAAGAAACGCAATTATATGAACATAAACGTAAAATGTTGGATGTTTCAAATTAACGCTTTTTTAAAATATGGGACAAGCAGTAATCATGATGTAAATTGATACTCTTATAACAAAGTTAGTATACATGTAGATTTACAAAGAAAAAAGTTAGCAAAGTTGACAGAAAATAGACGCAAATGGCGCTCTTTTATCCGTCAAGGCAGAGCATCAAAGCGGAGTCATCGATATACTGTAAAGTTTATCAGCCCTAAGGAAACCCTCCTCCCTGGCTCAAGCGAAGATGGCTTCTCTGGTCAGGTCTCATTGAGCGAGATTAATACGTATATTAATGCTGGATACAATCAACTAAGGTGATCACAATAATGTTTCTATAATATTACCCTTTTCATTTCCTTTAGGTAACTGATACTGATACTGCTATCACAATATTCCTTTGTGTGTTCATGGTATATCTTCCTCTCCCCAATACAAATGTTGTGTTTATAGCAGCAGCTGCAATAGCATATTAGTAGTGCTCGTCTCAATATCATTTTCCCCTAAATTCTTTTAAAAAGACAAATGCCAATTTGTCCATTTACATTCAATTAATTTTTTAAGATGAACTGTATACATACTCTTTGAAATATTTACAATAGTTTACAACACAATAATACAAAACGTTACCAAATAACCATATTGATAACGTTACCAAATAACCATATTGATCTTGACAAAAATCAGGAAAAACAATGTTAAAATTGAACTAGAAAAAAGGCACAGATGCTAGTCATGAATAGAGTATACGGCTACCGACAAAATCAGTATCGGGACCTTCCCTCACTTTATTTTGTTTAGGGTTTCGAAACGAAACTACATTATTGATGTCGTATACTGCCGGTCTATCAGGATGTCACCATCACAGATGATAACGCGCATTATTATTCTGTGTATATACTTAAAGTATGATAAAATGGCATATATAAAATATCTGATGCTTGAATTGGATAGTGACATTGGACCAAATAACATTGATGACAATGGTATAGTTACGTTAATATATATGTAACATATCCATATAACATATAACACAACCATCCCAGAGAGATGCTCAAGGCGCCTATAAAGTATTATATTTCAATTAATAAAATCCTGTTCAGTGATTGGTCAAACATAGCATCATGTGACCAAACGTATTATCGAAGAGAAAAATGTGCTATACCGTGATGTCATCCATGGTGTAGTATACAAATAATACACAGCAGTGAGGGCATTAGTAAGAATTACCCACACAAGGTACCTTTGGACTGTTTCGAAGGTACCGAGTGTGGGTAATTTAACTAATACCCGAACAGAATGATGTCTATTATTTGTTTGATAAGATGATGTTTTATTTGTGTCGTGATTTTAGCCATCCCGCAAAGAAACGAACTATGCCCGTTGCCCCGGGTAACGGGCAATAGTATATGACAAAGATGCCCGTTGCCCCGAGTAACGGGCATAGTTAAATTTTGCTGAGTTCCCCATTGGTTTACGATTAAAAGTTTCTTTGAGCGAGCGCGGATACTATACAGTGTATGTGCGAATGATTCCCGAATGATCGTAAAATTCAGGCAACTTTCTAGCAAAGATTAACTGACAGTGTCTCAGATTATCTGATTATAAATGTCCTCAGTCCTTACTTTATGTGCAGCGTGGACACTTACGCCCGGCTTTGAATAATCGTCGTTTCGGTTCCGTGTGAACGCTCGTCATCGTGAGTAGCAACGACTTTGTGTGAACACAACTGTTAGCTTATTAAGTCTTACCTACAGTCATTCTCAAGCTCGTCATCATCGCACGGTATCGAGCTCTAACTCATCTATTAGCTCACTAAGTCTTACATACAGTCATTCTCAAGCTCGTCATCATCGCACGGTATCGAGCTCTAACTCGTCTATTCATGAAGGAATAGATGATAGGATCAAGCAGAGCGTTGGTATAAGCAAGCCACATAGTAAACACACCTAACGAATGCGTTACATGGATATTTATGAAGCAGGAATGTACGATGCAGTAAGGTGCCCAACATATGACGGTAGTCATTACCAACAGGGTACCTGGAGGGAAAAAAGAAAATGAAATTAATTGATTTGATTGATTAAAAGCAATAGTGAGGTTTTTATGAATATGTGTGCCTTTGTGTACACAATGTTGTGTTACAGATTTTGTTTTAACCGATGGGAGTGTGAAAGCAATGGGGGTCAGGTGTTATACTCATTATTGAAATATATTTTAAAATACCAGATTATCTGTAATGAAGGTTTCATACCAGTTAGCCTATATGACCATAGCATTCCAAATTCCTTTTTTCTACGATTATTTTTTTGCAATTTGCTAATATATAGGCAATACAAATTTCATTTTAATCGGGGGTATTAATACAACCCACCACACCCCCTCCCCGCTATATAGCGACATCCCTGAGACAGAGTACAAAAGAAGGGAAAGGAAGAAGTGAGATACATCAGTACCAAGAATTACCTGTCAAAGCGATTCTTTTGTCAGTGGTGAGTTTGTTTTGCAGGGATCTGCGCTTGGTGCTCTGCTTCTTCTGCTCCTTCTTCACCCTCTCTTGCTGATTAGCTTTGCCTTTCTCCGACCCATGTTCTACAGGGTCATCCAGGTTTGACGATGAGAACTCTTTCACGGTCTCAGAAACATTACCTCCCTGGCCTGAAAGGTTATCCAATGACATACTTGGATTATTCACCTGATGGCTGTCATTGCATTTCTCGTTGTCATCGACATTCTCGTCGGCGTAAGATCGAAGCACCTGCTGTTGACGCCTCAGGGTCCAGAAGACGCCGATATAACAGAAGACCATTACAGGAACGGTGACACCAAAGAGGATGATGTTACAGATGATGTAGTAGAGACAAACCTCCCAGACCGGTGTACAATGATGAGTAAGAGGGTGATACTTGAAATCAGAAATTAACTCGAAGGAAGGAGGAATGATGTTGGCGATGGGTAACACCCATGATAGAATGATAAAGATGATGGTGCGACGCTTTGAAGGAGGGAAGCGGTTGGACCAGACAACGGTCAGGTAACGGTCCAAAGAGATAACCATGATTGTGGCAAAGTTACCAAAGGCGAAACCTGTTCCACCAATCCCGTTGATCTGTATAGATGAGAATAATACCAGGACTTGACATTAAAGAGAAGGTTGAGTTCTGGGGGGAGGTGAACAATATTTTGTGAGCGTTTTCAATCATATTATGCAAGTGTGGAAGAACATCAAAGAAAAAATGTGCCCTGACAGGCATATTTATAAAAAAAATGCACGACTCTGTATATGGTTTTTTGTTTTTCTCCTTAGGAGAAAAACAGAAATTAATGATATTTTGTACACGACGCGACCGCGTCACGATCTCCTGACCAAACTGCCAATTTGAGATTCGAACTTAGTGATCCCATAATTATAACATTCATAACTTTAATATAATTTGAAAAGTCAATGCAAACGAGTTCACAAATCTAGCTCATATGAATTAACAGAATAAAATTAACGGGGGAAAAAGACGAAAAATGAACTTTACTTGTGGGAATATTGGTCATTGGTGGTATATAGTATTTGACATGAAAAAGCATAAAAATTGGGGAGCAGTAAATAAGTGTGTATTATTTTATGTCCAAATCGTTGTCATTTACCATCTACACAAAGAATACATTAAACTGAGTCACGCGCATGTGGTTTCATAAACACAGTTCTCTCTTTGTCAAACTGATGTGGCTAAATTTTTTCATTTGCTCTGAGAATTCTTTTTCTTTCTAGAATGACTGTTAATGGTGGCTAAAAGGAACACGTGTGAAAGTGATAGGTGCTTCCGCTTGTCGAAAAAGTTGAACCGGGCGGAAGATATAAACAGAGATAAACATTAGTGATCTGCATTTGATGTAAAGACTTATGCATATAAAACAATCAAAATTAGTCATTGCAAAGAAGAAGAAACTAATAGAAATAACATCGAAATCACAACAAAAGAAAAAAACCCACCGGAATCGAAATCGAAATCAAACATAAATGTGTGATTTTATAAAGAATAAAGATTCGTTAATTAGTTGGGATTTATATTAAATTAAATTGTTTTATTTTTCCGAATCCTTAAATTGTTTACATAAAATACGATTACAAATACAATTCATGTACAGTAACATTATATGGGGGGGGGGAGGGGAAAGTAATAAAAAGGAGAAGCTTGTGGGTTGAAAAGTTTCCTCAGTACATTATCATAATCAAACTTTGTCAGTGGCGTACGCAGGATTTTTTCAAGGGGGGGGGGTTACATTTTTTAAAACCGCCGAAAATTTTACAACCCAAGCCACTGAATAAGCGGGGGGGGGGGGGGGTTGGGGTAGGAGGGCATTTTTTTGTCGTATATCCCAGCTGCTATGGAGGTGGTTGTATTTGTATTTTTATAAATCACCCGATATGTAGTCCGACCTTAAATTTGTACGATGGCTATCTGATTCAGAGTTTAGAGGAGGTTATAGTTCTGTCAATGTAGTGGAGGTTGATAGACGTGAATTTTACGTGTTTCAATACGTTGTTAATTCATTGATGTTGTCTTGCGTTACTTTACGGTGTCAATGTTCGACACGTATTTACTTTTGTAATAAATTGGACATCACAGACATGATCCATAAATTCGATTTGTTTTTTTAAATTATGTGCAGGGACGGGTCCAGGTGGAGGGGGGCACAGGGGGCACGTGCCCCCCCCCCCCCCCCCGGTCGCCCAAAAATATGGCAAAATCATCCCTAAATGCGCCCAAATGTACTGAATAATTAGAGACGTGCCCCTCCCCCCCCGATATAAATAAAAGCATTGCAATTATATTCATTCTTTACGGGATGTCGTCTGCTTGGGCAGGGTTGGTTCATATTGTGACGGCATTAAAACATCGTTATTTTTCCGGCGAATCTCTCGCATATCCCAAATGCTATGGAGGTTGTTTTATTTGTATTTTTACAAATCACCCAATATGTAGTTGACCTAAAACTTGCACGATGGCCATTTGTTAGCTTACCAGTTTCTAGTAATACACTATTTGCCATATTTGTGATTTTCTATGAACCCGCACTTGACATAGTTCTAACACACGGCAGGTTAAATAGGAAAGTATTTATTTCCGTTTGAGCCTGCGAATTAGTAAATAATGATAAATGACCACACACATCCACGTACACTGTAAAAAAGAATTTGTTCATTGGTAATTTTTACGTATTTTTTCCATGTAGAATTTACTTGAAAACATTAGTTTTGCCACTTACGCACGAAATTTAAGTCTTTCTAACTCAAACTTTCAATTTAGTAGAACATACGTGGAATATTTAAGTAAAATCAAATACATAAGAATTTTAAGTAATTTCAGCTTGTATTAATTTAGTAATTTTAACTCAAAATCAGAAATTATACGTATTACTCAAACAATTTATGTTGATTATTCTTATCTTTTTAAAGTAAGGACCGATGCAGTGCGTAATATAAATATTTACATAATTTATGAATATTCATTAAGACCAAATTAAACTCTGTTTTAAATAAAACAACTCTTTTTTGTGGTTGAATGAAAATTTAAGGACTTTAAAACATTTACTAATTCATTTAACATGGCTAAGCAAAGACAAGACAATTTATAATTGTTACCCAGTTCAAAACAAATCAAAACTTGATATTTCAAGAAATTGTTAACCAATTTTCCTTTTAAGATGCTACGATCAAGTATATATAAAATTTGGAGCCTTTCAATATGTGTCGAATTGAAGCGTATGTAATAGTTTGTGATGGTGGTAGATAGTGTTAGTGATTAGTGCTTAATCTTAAATAGAAGTAGTGAATGATTAGTGGATGTTACTTGTTAGATTAGATGGGTACCAAATCGTGCAATATGTAATCCTATCATAGCTTTTTTTTAATTATCTAAAATGATTACAATACTTAAATTATTTACGTTAATGTAACTCGATTTAACTGAGTAAAAATGTATTCAGCAAAATAAGTAAATTCTACTTAAGATGCCGTAGGTAATATTTACTTAATAAAAATAAGGCAATTCTTTTCCTCAATTTTATTGAGTTATTTCGACTATTATTTTTTTACAGTGTATACAATCACTCACACAGTAAGGGGGGGGGTTAGAATTCGGGGCCCACTCAGTTGTGACTGGTGCAAGTTAGTCCCCTACTCATATATACACGTATAAGCAGGTAAAGTGACAAAGTCTGACCTGGGGGTGTTTCACAAAGATCCCAAGTCGAACTTAAATCTAAGTTAGACTTAAGCATGATGGAGAGCCATTTGTAGCGTTCAAATAAAATATATTCAAAAGCAATAATTGTAAAAAGTTTATAATATTAATAACGGAAAAGGATATTATTTCTTAAAAGATTTATACTCACCAAACACATAGCATCGTCGTGAACGAGAAAGTAACCTTGATCGAACACAGATACGATAGAGAATGACATACTCGTGATCGTAATACCGAGGTCGTTTACGATTAGGTTGATGATCAGCCAGTTATGAACATTCCTTCTCAACATCTCATCTCGAAGGATCGTCACCAACGCGATAAGATTAACGGTCAACGCCCCGAGGAAGATGACGACCATCGTGAAACCCTCGATGATGGCTACACCCGATGTCGGTTGGTGGTCGATCCTCAGACCAACAAACCGATCGTATGGAGTAGGGGATACAAGTATATCGGACGTCATGTCGTGATCATTGATCATAGTATCGACCATGATGATGGTTATGAAAATAAACGCGTGGTAGGAAGGAATGAGAAGATGAACGGCTGTGATCGTTTATAAGGTTATCCACTAATACTACGACGTATAGTATCAAGGAAGCGATATCATTTAATACCAAATAAAAGCAATTCCTTTCTTACCGGACATGAAAGAACTACGTCATTCTACACGCTCAATGAAGGAAATCAATTTGATTGGTACCATTATTTGAATTTAACTTCCTGGTGGTAATAATTATAGGCCCGGTCCCACTGCACTTACGGATGCAAAGAGGATGTAAAACGTAAAAAAATCTTGCCATCCGTTGGAAAACGCTATGCATCCGTTGTGTACTCATTGCATACGTGTTCCATACGCTCTATCCATCGAGCATCCGTCCACTGTGATTTCATCCGCGCAAAAAGTTTTGAGCTGCACAAAACTTTTAGAACGGATGAACTTCCGCCGTGTACGATGTAAATCCGCGACAAATACGAGCAACAAACGTTCTATGTCCGTTATCATCTGTTAAACGTCAACTGTATCCTCTCTGCATCCTCTGGGCATCTTCGCAACTCACATCCGTTGCAGCTGAAAACGGAAAGAGGGGGGGGGGGGGAGATAAGGTACATGGAACGTCTATACATCGTTAGTAGCACGGAAATAGAAAGGATGTAAGCGTATATGCATCTCGTATATAAAGTATTCAAAGCTGTCATCCACTTCCATCCGCTTTCATTCGCTAGGCTTCCGATGAACATCCGTTTAACATCCTCGCTACAAACTACCCACGTCCGTTATTTTCCGTTCTGTTTTCGCAAAATTTCGCAAATTTTATCAATTTCTGGATCGGATGAAAACGGATGGATCCACCCCCGAAATTTTGCTCGTCCGCTGTGTCCTTTATGCATACGTTTTGTGTCCATCGGCCAGTGGGACCGGGCCATAATTATGATACATACGACTCCAAAGGCGTAGCGTGGGTTCAGCTATGGTGAGGGGGGGGGGGGGGGGGGGGTGCATCATGGGGGCACTGATGTATCAATTTAGCCATAGGAAGAGTCCTGTCTTTTCCCTCTTTCTCCTCATTATGTTCCCCCTATTTTCAGCACTTTTGAAAATTGATGGGAGGAGGGGGGAGGGGAGGTGCACGCCTCCTCCGGTGCCTCCCTGTAGCTAGTAATATTTGCAAAAATGACGACAAAACACACATAATATACAATAAGTGAATTTATTAACTAGAATATCATTGTGAACTTACCATAAACTACATTTTAATGGCTGAAAGGCTACGCTACGCAGATGGCACATGCAGATGGCCTACGTCAATGTCACATGTACACAGACGTACTCGAGCTATAAAAAAAAATACGACTGCTGCGAGCTGCGAGCTGCGCATTCAAGTCGAGGGAACGAGTTAGTAAGTCGAGGGAACGAGTTAGTAAGTCGTGGGCACGAGTTAGCTAAGTCGTGGGCACGACTTATTAATTTGTTGTTGTTGACATGTCACCTATAAGTCGTGGTCACGAGTTAGTAAGTCGTGGGCACGAGTTAGTAAGTCGTGGGAACGACTTATGATTTTTTTTTGACATGTCACCTATAAGTCGTGGTCACGAGTTAGTAAGTCGTGGGCACGAGTTATGATTTTTTTTTTGACATGTCACCTTAGGGGCTCCGTACGTTTGTAATCACAGCCCTCCACCTGTCAGGATATTGTCGGTACAATTGCGCTGCCGTCGGGAAAAAAGAGAAAAGGGGGAGGGAAAAAAGAGAGCGAAAGGGAAAGAAAATAATAAAAAAAAGGAAAAGAAAAGAAAGAAAGGAAAAGAAAGGGAAGAAAAGAGAAAGGAAAGAAAGAGAAAAAAGAAAAAGAGGGAGAAGAGGAAAGAAAGGAAAAGAAAGAAGAGGAAGAAAAGGAAGATAAAAAAAAAAAAAGAGAAAAGGGAAACCAAAAAAAAGGGGGTGAAGAGAGGAGAGAGGGGGGAGGTAAGAGCCTGAGAAAGGAGGAGTGGGAGTAAAAAGCGGGGGTGGGGGTTGTGGGTGGAGTCGTCTCGTCAAGGAAGCAAGAAAGACATGGGTAAATACGTTGCTGTGTCGGGTCAGCTGTGTCGGTATTCTTGCTCGATCAACGTGTACTATATCAATGCAGAAGGTTGAAGTCGGTGAGATGTATATTGTCGGTCGGCCGACAAGTTTTTTTCCCTACGAACTGTGACTTTTTACCCGCTGTGACTACTTCGAGAGTGACTACAACTACAATACTTGTATTTTCTCGAAGTTTCACTTTCCTATAATATTATCAGCTAAAGAAATCAGAGGTTTAAAATTTTCGGGAAAACTAATTCAAACAAGGATTAAGAGTCAACAACGGTACGACGAATCGTCTTCCTTTCTTTAATAATTTAAGGAAACGTCTAAGCTTCCGCGATTCGCGCAGAGGGGGGGGGGGGGGGACTGAATTCAGATAAGGATTAAGAGTCGAGAACAGTACAACGAATCGTTTTCCTTTCTCTATATTTTGATGAAACGCAAAACTTTATTTAGACGAGTCGAGAACGGTTCAACGAATCGTCTTCTTTCTCACATTATTTAGGGAAACGTCAAAGCTTCCGCGCTTCGCGCAAGAGGGGGGAAACTAAATTCAGATAAATAAGGCCTAATAAGAGTCGAAAACGGGGCAACGAATCGTCTTCTTTCTTTAATAATTAAATCAAACGTCTAAGCTTTTCGCGCTGGAAGGGGGAAACTGAATTCAGACAAGGATTAAGAGTCGAAAACGGTACAACGAATCGTCTGCTTTCTCTAATAATTTAAGGAAACGTCAAAGCTTCCGGGCTTCGCGCTAAAGGGGGAAACTGAATTCAGACAATTAGGGCTTATTAAGAGTCGAAAACGGTATAACGAAGCGTCTTCTTTCTCTAATAATTGAATGAAACGTCAAAACTTCCGCGATTTGCGGAGGAGGGGGGAATTTCATTCAGACAGGGATTAAGACTCGAGCACGGTTCAACGAATCGTCTACTTTCTAATAATTTAATGAAACGTAAAAACTTCCGCGCTTCGCGCAGGAGGGTGGAAAACTGAATTCAGATACGGATTAAGCGTCGAGAACAGTAGGCCGACACCGAATCGTCTGCCTTTTCTCATAATTTAATGAAACGTCAAAGCTTTCGCGCGGGAGGGGGGGGGGAACTTCATTCAGACTAGGATTAACAGTCGAGATCGGTACAATAAATCCTCTTCTTTTCCTAATAATTTAAGGAAACGTCTAAGCTTCCATGCTTCGTGCGGGAGGCCTAACACCGACACCCACCTAATGAGCGCGCTTCGCGCGCTTTTTAAGTGATTCGCTTGCTCACTACCGCCCCTCCCTAAAATAAGATCCTAGCTCCGCACCTACATTAAAATATATAGCTTTGATGTTGACTAAGTTGACGAAATAATTCGTATATTTATGTCGTCGAGAAAAATGATAATTTGCGCATACGCAATTGCTATAGATAGTCCATAGGAAAAACAATTTAGCCTTCGGCCCCGGGTTTAGAGGGTTAAATTTGTAGATATTGGGACATTTATTTTTTTGGTAACTGGTGGCTAGATTTGTCGGTAATCGTTGGCCTCTACACCCCCCCCCCCACTGAAAATGTCTAGCGACGCCCCTGGCCCCCACCACCCCACCCTCACCCACGCCCCCCCCCTCACCCACGCCCCCCCCTCACCCACGCCCCCCCATTTCTGGATTTTTAAATTGTCATTCATTCGTTACACACATTTTGCTGATAATATCATAATATTCTTTAAAGGTTCTTCACCTTTAAGACATTTCACATTGCAAAGATTGTGTTTACCATTTTCCCAAAGCCCAAATTCAATTAAAACCAAATGCAAAGAATGTGGGTCTTGCTAAGGGCTGTACAATATCAGGAAAACGTAGATGAATATCTCCTGATTATTACTCAAATTAAATTTATGCTTAGGGCTAAAACGAGAACAACCAGCTCTCACATCTGCCTCGCTATTTCACAGGTACCGGTATATGATTTTAATGGCTGTTATGCACACACGGAGTGTACTTTCGTTTTCACAATGTTGACAAATGTGTGTTGTAGCAGTGGTTTAATCTAGAACCTGAGATATAGATACATGACATTCTACTTTTCAAATACTCTTTGAATTTGTCTAGATGTAAAAGAATCTAAAATGCCATCTAGGCAGTAAGATAAGGAAGAAATTTGTATTTGGAAGAAAAAAAGAAATTCATTTTGTTTCTTTAAGAAAAATCTTTTCTTAAAAACCCTTCTGCCTTCTAGTATCTTTCCAATAAGTCACTTTTACCTCTTAAGATGTACAGGTATATAATTCCCCCACTTTCTCCATCTCTCTACCTCTCTCCATCTCTCTCCCTCTCTCTCTCTCTCTCTCGCACTCTCTCTCTCTCTCTCTCTCTACCTCTCTCTCTCTCTACCTCTCTCTCTCTCTCTCTGTAATCATGATGCTGGTTCGGCTATACATTTAAAAGCCAACTTTTTCTCCAGGCCAATTAAAACATTTTTTTTTTATGTCTTGTGTAATTGAAAATGCAATAATTTTTCAATAATTCATTCCATTTTGCCCCGACCCCTAAGATAAAAAAAATCCTCTATGTGGGCATGCATAGACCTAAAATGCATTGCCCTACAGAAGAATTGTTTATGTTGGGGACCGGGGGAAAATGCAAAAATATATTGATAATTTATTGCATTTTCTTTGTTTTGTTGTATTTGTGGGGGCGGCGATGTACCCTAGCCCCCGCTGTGTACAGTCATGATTCAGTGGCTAAGCAATGTCCTCGTAACTGTGAGGTCCCAGAATAAAAACCGTGTCGATCAGCTATATTAGAGCTTTTTGTGAGGCATTAATCCTCATTACTGTCACTAGGTCCTCTAGTTGATTAGCATAGTAGCACACACATGCTTTAGCAGTCACGCAAAACAAACACTCGCAAATTAGTATTCAATAAAATCTGAGAATGTATACTATTATCTAGACCTTTTAGGAATCAATCCTTGTCACAATCATCCTATAAATTGGGGTAAAAAAAAATTATTCCACCATAAAATATGACCAAAGTGTAGAAAAAAGGCACAGATTGAATTGAATTGAATTGAATTTATTTATACACTATCATTGAAACCATTGAAACAAAAAATATATAAATGTACAATGATAATGTCAATATAACATAAATATGAACATGACATTAATTAAAGTACATGTTCTACAGCGATATACGATAAAAACCAAATAGTTATACCAAGGAGTTTTAAGAGATGGGCGTAAATCCCGGGGGGGGATGGGGGGGGGGCTGCATCACCCCCTGGCTTGAATTGGGATTTACAAAAGAAAATCCACCTTTATGAGCGACAGTGTAATTAAGTCAAACGTCTAAGCTTTTCGCGCTTCGCGCGGGAAGGAGAAACTGAATTCAGACGAGAATTAAGAGTCGAGAACAGTACACCCAATCGTCTGCTTTCTCTAATAATTTAAGGAAACGTCAAGGCTTCCGCGCTTCGCGCGAGAGGGGGAAATTGAATTCAGATAAATAAGGCTTATTAAGAGTCGAAAACGGTAAAACGAATCGTCTGCTTTCTCTAATAATTTAATGAAACGTCAAAACTTCCGCGCCTTGCGCGGGAGGGGTAAACCGAATTCAGACAAGGATTTACAGTCGAGAACGGTACAGCAAATCGTCTTCTTTTTATAATAATTTAATGAAACGCCAAAGCTTTCGCGCTTCGCGCGGTAGGCCTATCACCCACCCACCCCTAATGAGCGAGTGTGTGTGTGTGTGTGTGTGTGTGTGTGTGTGTGTTGTGTGTTTGTACGTGCGCGATCGCGCGCGCTTGCGTGAATTAGTGTGGGCGTGTGCTCGTGCTAGTATGTGATGGCTATCGCCGATCATCCCCCCCCCCCACTCCTCGGTACGGATTTACGCCCCTGGATGGAGTCATATCTTGCTCATTCCAATTGTATCATATTCGATGCCGCCAGATACGTAGACAGATGATTCCTGCCTAGCTGCAAACTAACGGGTCACTTTCAAGGGGAAATATGCTTTTGTATGATAATTATTTGTCGCTACCACTCGTCTGATAATACAAGCCGTACACAGTGCTTACGTTTACAGGAGGCTAGCGAAAGGAAATGGTGCAAAATTTCTTGAAATATTAATCAAATTTACTCGACTGGGCATGTGTGGGCACTAATCTGACATATATCATGAGAAAGAAACCGTGCTTGAACAAATTTACTTCTTTATTTTCGTGAGCCGGAAGTAATCGGAAAAGTGTCAAATTGCAGGTTTTAGGATTGTAAATTTGTTACTATTATTCACAAATTAAAAGTTCTATTATACAAAGTAAGTAAATTTCTTGACACAAGAAGGGTTTTGTATTCCTATTTACAATGAGTTTGTGATGGATGGTAAAATAGAGTCCTAAATAGCACATTGTGCTAGTCGAGCCTTGGTTGCCATCTTGGCAACCTTGGGTAATTTTCTTTATAAGACTAAGTGCAATATGTAATGTGTTGCTAATCTTATTCCGGGGATTCAAGGGCTTTTATGACGAGGAATTCATTTATGACACCGGTTCTTATTTTTAAGTAATGCAATTGTCTTATATAACATATTTAGCATAATAAGCTAATTAGAATATGTACAATATATGGAATTCTTTCTTATGGTCTAAATAGCCTGAAAATGGTGCAATGCAACATTGTAAATCACTTTTTAAAGACAACACATTAATTCATGAGAAGATATTCCATGTAGATGTAGTATAATTAGCCTAGTTAACATAATTAGTAAATTTGCATATTTGCATTTATTGATATACTTACGTCTAGTTTTATCCAGAAAAAATTGGAATCACAATTTTAATATGATTTTTTTTGTATGACAACCCATATTTATCTGAGAGGTTAACGAAAAATAATTAGCCTAACTAGCATAATTAACCTAATTGGCATATTAATCAGAGAATTGCCTAATGGCCTTGCGAATTTCTGTCTGAAAAGACAGAATACAATTAGTTATTCATTTTTAATTTCCCACTGTAACAGTGATAAGAGCAGAAAAACAGTAATGACAGATGCCAGTAAGTTATTAAAGATAGAGAGAAATGGTTTGGGTCGACTGAAAGATGGTTATGGCATGGACCTACGTCCATGGTTATGGTGGCAAATATATTTAGAATATTGCTTTTTAAGTATTGGGGACAGATTTAAGAGAGAATGGACTAGCTTCACATCGGACAAAATGACGTGAAACCATCCAGATTGTGAGGTTCATATGGCAGTCAGTAAACTTTAACTTTAGGTAGGGGTTAAAAACCTCAAAGTTATCTTGTACTTAGGGACAGTGGTTACCCGTGGTTATGAAACATGAAGTTTACTAGCAGTTTATCAACCAAAAGCGATCTTCTTATTTGTGCAACAGCCAGAAGCAGGGGGGGGGGGGGGGGTCCTCACTTAAAGTTCTGTGCCGCGCGGACGCTTAGATGCTTCCCCAGTTTGCAATTCAAAACTTTGAATAATCGTCGTTTCGGTTCCGTGTGAACGCTCGTCATCGTTAGTAGCGACGATCTTGTGTGAACACAACTGTTAGCTTATTAAGTCTTACATACAGTCATTCTCAAGCTCGTCATCATCACACGGTATCGAGCTCTAACTCGTCTATTCATGAAGGAATAGATGATGGGATCAAGGAGAGCGTTGGTATAAGCAAGCCACATAGTAAACACACCCAATGAATGAGTCACGTGGATAGGTATGGAGCAGGAATGTACGATGGAATAAGGCACCCAACAGATCACGGTAGTCATCACCAACAGGATACCTGGAGGAAAAAAGAGAATTAAAACCATTGATTTGATTGATTAAAAGCAATAGCGAGGCTTTTTATAAATATAGGTTTGTATTAATTTGCCTTTGTGTACACAATGTTATGTTGCAGATTTTGTTTGACTGATGGGAGTGTGAGAGCGATGGGGGGGGGGGGGAGGGATTACATGTTATACTCATTTTTGAAATATATTATAAAATTCTAGATTATCTGTAATGGAGGTTTCGTACCAATTATATGACCATTACATTCCAAATTCTTTTTTTCTACGATAATTTTTTGCAATTTGCTAATAGGCAATACAAATTTCGTTTTAATCGGGGGTATTACAACCCACCCCACCCCTCCCCGCTCTAAAGCGACATCCCCGGGACTGAGAACAAAAGAAGAGAAATATTGAAAAATGAGAGACATTAGCACCAATAATTACCTGTCAACGCAATTCTTTTGTCAGTGGTGAGTTTGTTTTGCAGGGATCTGCGCTTGGCGGTCTGCTTCTTCTGCTCCTTCTTCACCCTCTCTTGCTGATTGGTGTTGCCTTTCTCCGACCCATGTTCTACAGGGTCATCCAGGTTTGACGATGAGAACTCTTCCACGGTCTCAGAAACATTACCTCCCTGGCCTGAAAAGTTATCCAATGACATACTTGGATTGTTCACCTGATGGCTGTCATTGCATTTCTCGCTATCGTCGACATTCTCGTCGGCGTAAGATCGAAGCACCTGCTGTTGACGCCTCAGTGTCCAGAAGACTCCAATATAACAGAAGACCATTACTGGAACGGTGATACCAAAGACGATGATGTTGCAGATGATGTTATAGAGACAAACCTCCCAGACCGGTGTACAATGATGAGTAAGAGGATGATACTTGAAATCAGAGATTAACTCGAAGGAAGGAGGAATGATGTTGGCGATGGGTAACGTCCAGGATAGAATGATAAAGATGATGGTGCGACGCTTTGAAGGAGGGAAGCGGTTGGACCAAACAACGGTCAGGTAACGGTCCAAAGAGATAACCATGATTGTGGCAAAGTTACCAAAGGCGAAACCTGTTCCACCAATCCCGTTGATCTGTAGATGAGAATAATATCAGGACTTGACATTAAAGAGAAGGTTGAGTTCTGGGGAGAGGTGAACAATATTTTGTGAGCGTTTTCATTCATATTTTGCAAGTGTGGAAGAACATCAAAGAAAAATTTTTCCCTGAAAAGCATATTTAAAAAATATACACGACTCTGTTTATGTTTTTTTCTTCTTTTCTTTAAAGCACTTTTAACACACTTAGGAGAAAAACAGAAATCAATGATATTTGTACACGACGCGACCGCGTCATGATCTACTGACCAAACTGCCAATTTGAGATTCGCATAAACTTAGTGATCTCATAATTATAACATTCATAACTTTAATATTATTTGAAAAGTCAATACAAACGAGTTCACAAATCCAGCTCATATACGAATTAACAGAATTAAATTAACGGGGGAAAAAGACGAAAAATGAACTTTACTTGTGGGAATATTGGTCATTGGTGGTATATAGAATTTGACATGAAAAAGCATAAACTTATCAAAAAGGAAATTGGGGAGCATTAAATAAGTGTGCATTATTCTATGTACACATCGTTGTCATTTACCATGTACACAAAGAAACATTAAACTGAGTCACGCGGATGTGTTTTCATAAACGCAGTTCTCTCTTTGTCAAGCTGATGTGGCTAATTTTTTTCATTTTCTCTGATAATTTTTTTCTTTCTAGAATGACTGTTAATGGTGGCTAAAAGGAACACGTGTGAAAGTGATAGGTGCTTCCGCTTGTCGAAAAAGTTGAACCGGGCGGAAGATATAAACAGAGATAAACATTAGTGATCTGCATTTGATGTAAAGACAAAACAATCAAAATTAGTCATTGCAAAGAAGAAGAAGAAAATAATAGAAATAACATCGAAATCACAACAAAAGAACAAAAAAAAAACAGAATCGAAACCGAAATCAAACATAAATGTGTGATTTTATAAAGAATAAAGATTCGTTAATTAGTTGGGGATTTATATTCAATTCAAGTGTGTTATTTTTCCAAATCATTAAAATGTTTACATCAAATACAATTACAAATACAATTCATGTAAAGTACCATAATAGATAAGGACAAAAGGGGGGAACTAGAAAAAAGCAGAAGTTTGTGGGTTGAAAAGTTCCCTCAGTACATTATCATAATCAAACTGTGTACATAAATGAAAAGTAAGAAAAATATTCTAAGGTTACAATTACATTGTACAAAACTGATAAAAATCACCACACACATCCACGTATACAATCAATCACACAGGGAGGGGGTGGGTTAGGATTCGGGGCCCACTCAGTTGGGACTGGCGCAAGTCGCATAATTCTGCTACATTGATAGATGATATTTTCACTAACTGCATTCACAATGAGCTTAATGCTGTTATAATATGCTCTGATCTTTCAGATCACATGCCTATTTTTTGTGTGAATAGAGGTGATTTTGTTAATCGTAAAGATGATAGAAACATTTTGAAGAGGTTAATACCAGATGACAGAATCGTGAAGTTCAAAGAACGCTTAATGGTGACTGATTTGCAGAATGTGTACTTTTTTAATAATGCTAATGATTCATACGAACACTTCTTCCACGCTTTCTCTGATTTATATGATAGGTGTTTTCCTGTTGTTGAAATAGCTGTTAAGAAAAAATGTATTAAGAAATCATGGGTTACCAATGGCCTAATGAAGTCAATAAATCGTAAACACAAACTTTATAATCCTTATATTAAAAGATCAACTAGTAGTAATAAGAAGAAGTATATTGATTATAAAAATGTTCTAGTCACTACTCTTCGGCTAGCTAAACAAAGATATTATCTAAATTTATTTCAGGAAGCTCAGAGAGATATAAAGAAAACATGGTCACATATTAATGATGTATTAGGACGGGCTAAAAAAAACACGTTTCCCCAAGAGATGTTCCGTGAAGATACTAAATTGGTTACAAGTAAGGAGAAGGCTGACTACTTTAATATATATTTTATTGGGTTTCCAGCTAAAATAAGCAGGGAAATTCCTTCAGTCCAAAACTCTTTTCATGAGTACTTAGAGCCGACTATAGATAATGCATCTTTGTTATTCCAACCTGAAATACTAAAGTTTGTTTCAACCTTGAAGTCAACAAAGTCAAGTGGGTCAGATGATATTGTCCCTCGGATTGTAAAGGAATGTGTTCATTTTTTTTGTGGAGCCCTTGTGTGATATTTTTAACAAATCACTGTCACAGGGAGCAGTTCCTGATAAGCTTAAGGTAGCAAAGGTAGTTCCTGTGTATAAAAAGGATGATAACAAGAACATCTCCAATTATAGACCTATAGCCCTTTTACCGATTTTTTCGAAGATTTTAGAGAAGCTAGTTTATAAGCGTTTAAATGAGTTCTTGTTAAAAAAGGATGTTTTAATTCCTCAGCAGTTTGGTTTTCGGAAACACTTCTCTACTAGCATGGGTGTCTTTAATCTGTTAAATTCAGTTACAAAATCCTTTGATGATGGTAAATATTGCTTAGGAATTTTCCTTGACTTGTCAAAGGCATTTGACACCATTGACCACTCTATCCTACTAAGAAAGCTTGAGCACTATGGTGAGAACTCAATATGTTATGGTTAATGGTGTCAAATTCCAGACTACTGCCATTCAGTATGGTGTACCACAAGGATCAGTGCTTTGTCCTCTGCTATTTTTAATTTATATCAACGATGCTATCAATTCGTCAACTTTATTTACATACTCACTATTTGCAGATGATACTAGTTTCATTGATTAAACACATTTAAAAAGGTAGCCTTTTTTTTTTTTTTTTTTTTTTTTGGGGGGGGGGGGGGTAGTTTACAGCAGCATGCATGTATCTGAACAAGCCTCTATGCATGTAATCATTACATTATACTGGTAATGTTTGTTC
The DNA here is from genome assembly GCA_035222895.1 of Strongylocentrotus droebachiensis. Classification (NCBI taxonomy): domain Eukaryota; kingdom Metazoa; phylum Echinodermata; class Echinoidea; order Camarodonta; family Strongylocentrotidae; genus Strongylocentrotus; species Strongylocentrotus droebachiensis. Next base: position 211,785 of record JAVYIG010002594.1, on the reverse strand, counting down.
ATTGCTCATGTACCTTGGCAACCCCAATGCCATGCCATTTTTTCGGGTTGTCCGTCCGTCCGTCTGTCCGTCCGTACGTACGTCCGTACGTCCCGTTCTCGTGATCGCGTTATCTGAAGAACCGATTGATGGATTCCTGCCAAACTTTGGTCATGTATGTATCTTGCAGAGCCGATGAACTGATTAGATTTTGGGGTCTCGAGGTCAAAGGTCAAAGGTCATGCGGCTCATTATGTATGCAAAAACAACTCGTGATCGCGTTATCTGAAGAACCGATTGATGGATTCCTGCCAAACTTTGGTCATGTATTTTTCTTGTAGAGCCGATGAACTGATTAGATTTTGGGGTCACGAGGTCAAAGGTCAAAGTTCATGCGGCTCATTATGTATGCAAAAACAAATTGTGATCGCGTTATCTGAAGAACCGATTGATGGATTCCTGCCAAACTTTGGTCATGTATGTATCTTGCAGAGCTGATGAACTGATTAGATTTTGGGGTCACGAGGTCAAAGGTCAAAGGTCACAGCGCACATTATGTATGCAAAAACAACTCGTGATCGCGTTATCTCAAGAACCGATTGATGGATTCCTGCCAAACTTAGGTCATGTGTGTTACTTGCAGAGCCGATGAACTGATTAGATTTTGGGGTCATGAGGTCAAGGTCAAAGGTCATGCAGCTCATTATGTATGCCAAAAATAGCTTGTGATCGCATTATCATTAGAACAGATTGATGGATTCCTGTCAAACTTAGATCATGTATGTATCTTGCAGAGCCAATGAACTGAGTAGATTCTTGGGTCATGAGGTCAAAGGTCAAATGTCATGTGCTCATTATGTATGCAAAAATAGCTTGTGAACGCATTCTCATTAGAACTGACAGATGGATTACTATTTAACTCAGGACATCTTGCAGAGCCAATGAACTGAGTAGATCTTAGGGTCATGAGGTCAAAGATCAAAGGTTCATATATGTATATGAGAAATTGCTTGTAATCACGATATTCTGAAAACCTGTTAATGGATTACAATGAAACTTGAATTTGAAAAATTTCTTCTGTTTTGGTTTGTAAACTTGCTCTATGACGGAGGCATCATTTTCGACTGCGCGCAGTCGAAGTTCCATCTAGTTTTTATAGTCACTACGGGGCCGTGGCCACTAACAGTAACACTAGTAAAAAAATCCTTTCCAAAAGCAACTATTATGTACCGTTAAGGGGCCCAGTGGGGAAATTGAATTCAGACAAGATTAAGAGTCGAGAACGGTACAACGGATCGTCTTCTTTCTCTAATAATTTAATGAAGTGTCAAAGTTTCCGCGCTTCGCGCAGGAGGGGGGGGGGGGGGAGACTGAATAATAACTTAGTTCCTGGCCCCGGGTTTATAGGGTAAAATTTGTAGACATTTGGACCTCGGTAATTGGTTGCTCGTTTTGTCGGTAATCGGTGGCCTCTTCACCCTCCCCACTCCCCCACTGACAAAGATCTAGCGACGCCCCTGATAACGACACAGTTTATACACTCGAGAATTTTTTGCAAGTACTACTGATGAAGTACCGAACCACCGTCTTTGTGCATTGTGCGGCATCAAAGCATATACAACGTCTCAAGACATGACTCTAACTTCTAACCAATCAGTAGGCCTCGTTTTTTTCAGGAAGTGCCGGTGGACATTAATGCGCCAAATGTGGTTCTCAAATTGCAAAAGATCCCTACTCTTAGAAAGGGTAGGAGAAAGCAATTTTACGTCATATTACTCCAGGAAGTGCCTGAACATGCGTCTTATTTAGTTCTAAAATTGCAAATGCTTCTTACTCTGGAAGGGGGCCAAAACCCCCCTCCCAGACCCACCCCAGCTTGGTCACTCCGCTACCTCGCCGCTAAAGCCTCGTTCTGTCGCTTCATCGTTTTAAATATATTGAACCCCATGCCATTTTGTGCCCCCCCGGTAAGAAATTCCTGGATCCGCCACTGATGCCCATACCTCTTGAGCCTCGGGGGCTCCGCCCCTTGACCCCCGCCGGGGCTTTGCCCTTAGACCCCACTTTGCGAAATGTTCAGCGGGGCCTGCATGTTAGAGTGGGGTGCTGCGGATTTTTTTTGTCAGCCCCCCAAAAAAAACGTTTTTGTTCATTACGCCACTGCTAATCAACATAATTCATCATTATACAAATATTCAATTGATCTCGTGCAACGTTTTTATTCGAAAGTTCAAGATTTTTTTAAATTTTATAATCAAATATTAATTTATTTGATTTAAACCAGTTAGTAACTTTTAGCAGTTTAGGATTTGTCTTGGTTATTATATCAAACATTTTGTATCGTCATTATGACCCTGGGTCCAGTTGCATAAAACTCACCATTGATGGTAACTTTGCCATCAATGGCAACTACCATGGTAACACGGCTCAATAGCCAATCGATATCAAGGTTTCCATGGTAGTTAACATTGATGACAAAGTTACCATCAATGGTGAGTTTTGTGCAACGGGGCCCTAATGCAATAGTTGTTGTGTCATCAGCAAAAGGGCCAAATTAAACAAAAAGTCTGATACTTTACTTAGATCATCAATATATAACAAAAAAGGCAAGGGGTCGAGAATTGAACCTGATGTAATAATTACAAAAGAAGGGAAGGAATTATTGAATGCAGTATACCGAGTCCGATATGTTAGGTAACCCCGAAACCATTGAAAGGGATAGCTCGGATACCAACATTCATCAATTTGAATAATAATATATCATGATTGGTAAGATCAAAAGCTTTAGTAAGAACCCCGCCCCCCCCCCCACTCAGTGTTATTTAGGGTGCGCGTATGCTTGTTCCCTCTTTTTGAAAGCACCCCCTATCTGAGGACTGCCAAAATTTCCGAACCCCCCTTTCGCGGGCTTTCGCGGGCTTTTCCTACCTTGGAGACCCCCCTAAATCAGGAAAAATGCTCAATATACCCCCCTAAATTCTGAATAATTTCTCAGGAGTCCAAAGAGATGAGATAAATAGGAAAAAACACCCCCTTTTTAAAGAAATCTCCGGGTGAAAAGTCAAATACACCCCCTTTTATTACATTTCTCGGGCCGGACTTTGTAGCACGAAAAGTACCCCTTTATCGGACATTTTGGTAACACGCATGCGGTCATTCCGTTCTAGTAGTGGGGGGGGGGGGGGTAAGAACTTAGATCAAGAAATGTTCCAAAGGAATGAAGACCATTATTCATCTTTGTCATCGTTCGATCCTATAAGTTAATTAATGCATGGCCACATGAAGAATGTGGTCTAAAACCATACCGACAATCACTTAGTTATGAAAGTTTTTTCCAGGTGACTAAATATTCTTATGTAAACTATTTTTTCTAATATTTTTGAAAGACAGGGTATGGATATGGGTCGATAATTAGAAAAAAGGTGAGGGGATCACCTTTCTTAAATAAAGGAATTATCTTGTTAATTTTCAGATTCTTTGGAACATCACCTGTACTGAGGGATATGTTTAACAATTATTATTCAAGAAATCATGGTACATGTACTTGACTTTATTACTAGATATATTACCTTCGTATATACGAAATATGACAACCTAGCGGTGGACGAAAGGGGGAAATTACCACTGGTAATGTTATTTTGAAAAAACAGTAATAAGAGGACTGTATCATGGTCTAGTGGATACGTCAACCAGACTGTGAATAACATGGTTCGCGGTTCGAGTCATGCCGCGACATCAAAGTCCTTTGGCCAGATATTAAACTACATTTGCCATTCTCCATCCAGGTGTAGTAGATGGGTACCTAGTAGCAGGGACGTACGCAGGATTTTTTTCAAGGGGGGGGGGGGGGGGTTTTAAATATTTTGCTCCCGAAAATTTGAAACTGATCGCGCCGGCCGAAAAGTCGCTCAGTTGGGGGGGGGGGGGGGGGGGGGGGGGGGGGGGGGGGGGGGTTAAGCGGACACTTTTTTTGTTTTGGTCTCGAAATTTCAAAATTTGACATTTTTCTTCGTTGGGGGGGGGGGGGGGGTAAGGTCACCTTTTTTAGGTTAGCCTGGGTATATTTTTTTTTAATAGTTAAAAAAAACACAAAAAAAACAAAGGGGGGGGGGTTTTAGGTTTTTTTAGGGGGGTTTACACACATAAAAATACCAAAGGGGGGGGGGGTTAAACCCCCAACCCCCCCTGCGTACGCCCCTGCCTGGTAGGAATTTATATCTTGAATGCTTTCATCGCCTTAGGGCAGCTGGGCGAAAGCCAGGGTAATATGATTCTACTTTGTAGGCGCCTGTAATTTTAGAGGATCCCAAGAAAGGGATATGTGCGCAATTCATGTTTCCGTTTATTGTTAATAGGGACTTTTAGATTCGCACGAAGACAATGGGGATTGCTACGATCGACGTCCTTTTAATGCACTGCCTTGAATGGACGTCACACGTATCAGTCCGGCCACGCAAATCTAAAAGTCCCTATTAATGATTACTATAGTTCGAATGTGTATGCCTTGACAGGTCATATGCGGTCATGAAAAGAGAATTTTCTAGGAAGTACACAAGACAAGAAAAACGGGGAAAAACAATTCATGGTTAATGTTCTCTGTTTTGTAGTCACCTAGATAGTCGATGGTATCTTAAATTTAGTGAACAGATGAGAATGAAACTTAAAAAAAAACTATTTAGAATGACTCTGTTAAATCCGGCTTAGACCAAGCTTAAACCACTGTAACCTATTTAGTACATTATAATACCATTTGATGAGGAAAGATCACACAAAAACATAAACACAACCGACCATCGATCGTAAAAGTGTATCTATTCCATGTTAAAATGATAACATTCTAATTATTTTAATCCGTTTATAATTTTCTTACCTTGTTCAATTAAGGCTTCGCAAAGATCATATTGTTTTGCCACCATTACATTATGTACTCAAAGTTTCAAGCTCAGCGGTCAGTATTTGATGTTTGTTGGAAAATACTTGTCAATTCACTGTCTTAACCTTTTCATTCCTTGTCGTTTTCTGAAGTGTTATAATAATAATAATATTGGGTTCTTGTATAGCGCTCATGTCAGTCAGATTTGACCCTCCTGGCGCTCCCGATTATTACCCTGGCTATAGCACGGCTGCCATACGGCGCTCTAGCATTTCAAGGAAAAAATTCCAACCAGGTACCCATTTACTTCACCTGGGTGGATTGTGAGGTCTTCCCAAAGGACATTAGTGCGGCGGCGGGACTCGAACCGCGGACCTTGTGATCGATAGTCCGGTGACGTATCCACTCGACCACAACACCTCTACATCCTTGTTTTACAATATTAATAACGTTAAAAGATATATTTCAGAAAAGATTTATACTCACCAAACACATAGCATCGTTGTGAACGAGAAAGTAACCTTGATCGAACACAGATACGATAGAGAATGACATACTCGTCATCGTCATACCGAGGTCGTTTACGATCAGGTTGATGATCAGCCAGTTATGAACATTCCTTCTCAACTTCTTGTCTCGAAGGATCGTCAACAACGCGATAAGATTAACGGTCAACGCCCCGAGGAAGATGACGACCATCGTGATACCCTCGATGATGGCTACACCCGATGTCGGCTGGTGGTCGATCCTCAGACCAACAAACCGATCGTATGGAGTAGGGGATACAAGTATATCGGACGTCATGTCGTGATCATTGATCATAGTATCGACCATGATGATGGTTATGAAAATAAACGCGTGGTAGGAAGGAATGAGAAGATGAACGGCTGTGATCGTTTATAAGGTTATCCACTAATGCTACGACGTATAGTATCAAGGAAGCGATATCATTTAATACCAAATAAAAGCAATTCCTTTCTAACCGGACATGAAAGACCTACGTCATTCTACACGCTCAATGAAGGAAATCAATTTGATTTGTACCATTATTTGAATTTAACTTCCTGGTGGTAATAATTATAGGCCCGGTCCCACTGCACTTACGGATGCAAAGAGGATGTAAAACGTAAAAAAAGTTTTGAGCTGCACAAAACTTTTAGAACGGATGAACTTCCGCCGTGTACGATGTAAATCCGCGACAAATACGAGCAACAAACGTTCTATGTCCGTTATCATCTGTTAAACGTCAACTGTATCCTCTCTGCATCCTCTGGGCATCCTCGCAACTCACATCCGTTGCAGCTGAAAACGGAAAGAGGGGGGAAAGATAAGATACATGGAACGTCTATACATCGTTAGTAGCACGGAAATAGAAAGGATGTAAGCGTATGCATCTCGTATATAAAGTATTCAAAGCTGTCATCCACTTCCATCCGCTTTCATTCGCTAGGCTTCCGATGAACATCCGTTTAACATCCTCGCTACATACTACCCACGTCCGTTATTTTCCGTTCTGTTTTCGCAAAATTTCGCAAATTTTGTCAATTTCTGGATCGGATGAAAACGGATGGATCCACCCCCGAAATTTTGCTCGTCCGCTGTGTCCTTTATGCATACGTTTTGTGTCCATCGGCCAGTGGGACCGGGCCATATGATACATACGACTCCATAGGCGTAGCGTGGGTTCAGCTATGGTGAGGGGGGGGGGGGGGTGAATCATGGGGGCACTGATGTATCAATTTACCCATAGGAAGAGTCCTGTCTTTTCCCTCTTTCTCCTCATTATGTTCCCCCTATTTTCAGCACTTTTGAAAATTGATGGGAGGAGGGGGGAGGGGAGGTGCACGCCTCCTCCGGTGCCTCTCTGTAGCTATGCAGGGTTGTCAACCCTCCCGCATTTGGAGTCTCACGCCACCACACTCATTCTCCCGCCGCCCCAAAAGCTCGTAGCGGGAGACTCCCGCTCTCCCGCCAACGATGTAGAATCTCCCGGTTTATGAAAAAACCTCCCGCCAAACCGTACCATATACCCCCCCAAAAGAAAAATGTGCTCGTACCCCCCCCCCCCCCCCCCCCCCCCCGCTTATTCAGCGGCTGGCTGAGTCGTTGCGAAATTTTCGGCGCGATCATCCCCCATAAAATTGTTTGCATACGATACGGTACGCTGGTTCGTCTGAAGAAAAACAAAATCTCTCCAAGCAGCTCCCCAAAGTTGACAGCCCTGAGTAATATTTGCAAAAATGACGACAAAACACACATAATATACAACTAGACATATAATACTTGTTTGGAACAAGTATAGGTGGGCTGGTCAACTAACAATTGACACAAATAGAGCAAAATAAGCGAGATACTGCTAAAAAACAATGTCATGTGGATTAATGATGTGAACGAAATTTACCTTCCATAGGCATAACACCAAACACTGAAAAATATCATGAAAGAAAAAAAAATGGCGATTCTATGTTTTGTAATGGTGTAACGCGCAAAAACGCGCGCGCATGCATGTGTGCGCGATTTTTTATAAAATGCTTAAAATGATCTCAAACGTATGTAAAATAAATTGGAGACAATTTTGAGCATTTTGAAATTTTGTCGCGCGCACTGACGCGCGGACGTACGCGCACGCGCGCGTTTTTTTGACCTGAAATTGACCGGACAGATATTGACCTTGATCATGATAAATATGAATGAGAAATTAATTTTGGTTAAGAAGATATGATCAAGAGTTTTTTTGCAGAAAGTTTCACAAAATGGCGCCTAGATGGCGTCATCAGTCAAGGTCAAGGTTTAAAACCTTACCGTGGTTTGGCCATTATGTCTATACATAATATGCCAAATATCAAAGCATTTGATTGAACCATTTCAAAGTTATCTTGCTAACAAAAAAGTGGGTCGAAATAAAAAATTATAAAAAGGCGATTTTAACAAAATTATTAGGTGGTCTGTATAAGATACAGCCCACCTGATTATAAGGTGGTCTGTATAAGATACAGCCCACCTGAAAATATTCTAACGAAAACATAAGGTGTTCTGTATTATAAACAGCCCACCTGATAAAGAGAAATCGTGACGTAATCCACGTATTACTAACTACGCAAAGTTCCACAGAAATTTGCAATTTCAACTTTCAATTGAAAATGTTGACATGATCCCACCATCTGATTAAAAAACAAAAGACACAACTTTTAAAGCCCATAGTCTCAGCAATAACATACCAAAATTTGGGAGAACATAGAGCACAAATGAGCTAGATAATAGGGCTCAAAGATTAATGTCATGTGATCCATGATTTGAACGAAATTGGCACCTCCCATAGGCTTAACACGCAAATTAAGAAAATCTGTCCAGTTAGCTTTAATCGCAATTTTTTTACTATGATGACGTCATCAAAATGAAACATAATGTGCAGTGATCTTGTAGACAATCGCCTAATCTACAAGATATTAACATTAGGAAGAGATTCAATCAATATTTACAGAGATACAATCAATTTTTCCATACATATGCTGACATCATAATATGCAAATTCGTATTTTGAGTTCCAAGGTCAATATGATGATGACACGATATACGTAATGGCCAAACGAGACATGAAATCACATATCCCACTCATACTCTATCCAAATATGAACAAAAATTGAGGGTTCCCGTGCATCCCAAAGAGTCATAAGGGTTTTAAATAGGCATGTTGTTGCCCATATATGCTATGTATTACAAGAGTTCGCGCACACGGACATTTATCTTGAACGGACGCTCATTCCCTTAATAATGTTCGTAAGGAGATGAACATGGTATCAAATTGTTCGGAAAAATATGAGGAATACTGTGTCAAAAAAAATCTAGGAGGAATTATTTTACGTTCGGCCGTGACAAACGAAAATGCGCGCGCATGCGCGTGCGCGCGACTCTTTATAAAATGTCATTGCTAATAATGGCGTACGCGCGCGTTTTTGGACCTGAAATTGACCGGACTGATATTGACCTTGATCGTGATAAATATGAATGAGAACAAACTTTCTGTTATGAAGATATGATCATAAATTATGTTGATTTTCACAAAATGGCGCCTAGATAACGTTATCAGTAAAGGTCAAGGTTGAAAACCTTTACTGTGCTCTTTCCTCATGCCAATAAATATGTGTGCCAAATTTCAAGGCAATTGATTGAGCCATTTTCAAGTTATGATGATGATGAACAGCATTTGTATAGCGCCATTTATCTGCAAAAGCATTCAAAGGCGCCTGGCTCCCTCAATATGTCACATATTATTCGCAATGTTGCCGGAAAAGATGAGTTCAGATTTAAAGGTATCAATGTTGTTACAATTTCGAAGTTGGACAGGTAGAGAGTTCCAAAGATGCGGAGCAGATGAAGAGAAGGCTCTATCCCCGTATGTTTTTAGACGGGTACTGGGCACTTGAAGAACGAGTCCCGCACAGCGTAGTCCTGGTCGTAGCTGACGTACACTGATGAGAGCAGATACATAGCCAGGGGACAAGTTATGTAGAACCTGCTAACAAAAAAGTGGGTCGAAATAAGAAAAATATTCTAACGAAAACATAAGGTGTTCTGTATGATATACAGCCCACCTGATAAGTGAATTTACTAACTAGAATATCATTGTGAACTTACCATACACTACATTTTAATGGCTGTAAGGCTACGCTACGCAGATGGCACATGCAGATGGCCTACGTCAATGTCACATGTACACAGACGTACTCGAGCTATAAAAAAAATACGACTGCTGCGAGCTGCGCATTCAAGTCGAGGGAACGAGTTAGTAAGTCGTGGGCAGGAGTTAGCTAAGTCATGGGCACGAGTTAGCTAAGTCGTGGGCACGAGTTAGCTAAGTCGTGGGCACGACTTATTTTTTTTTTCTTTTGACATGTCACCTATAAGTCGTGGGCACGAGTTAGTAAGTCGTGCGCACGATTTAGTAAGTCGTGGGAACGAGTAAGTAAGTCGTGGGCACGAGTTATGATTTTTTTTTGACATGTCACCTTAGAGGCTCCGTACGTTTGTAATCACAGCCTGGCTAATTGAAAGATAGCTGATTATTCACGAGTCTGATGTACATATAACACATGAAGTCTTGAGCAAGGCGCCATGGGTATTGAACTGACTCTACACTGATTTGGTTCTAGTTTTGAGTTTGGAATTTCACGTATTAAAAGATTTTTCACATTGTTAAATAAATCACACAATTTTCCTATTGAAAGAAAATGTGTTCATATTCATGACAGACATCTAGATGTCTGGCATACTGCTCCTAATGAACTTTAATATGTGTTAGATGTTGTGTTGTATTTGTTAGCTAATCATATCACAACTATGTACAGATAATCAAAAATCTATTTAAAAACAAAATATTCAGTTCAATATAGTTGAGCATGTGATATGAAACTTTGTCCCTTTAAAATATCTTCGTGAATAATGCATCGAGATATTGAGCATTGAGCCTATCACAACCTTTCATAGGGTTTACTAAAATCTCACATTTGTATAATGTGAACTTGCTAATTTTGGGGGGTATTTAGGTTAAACCCTAATTGTGAAACATGTTGATGACTACAATTGCTAACCTCAGTTTGGATTCTATAAATCAATGAATGGATGCTATTTGAAGTTCTGTCCCTTTCACACACCTCTCTTCCCCCACCACCACACCCCCACCCACCCCATTTCTGGATTTGTAAATTGTCATTCATTCGTTACACACATTTTGTTGATAATATCATAATATTCTTTAAAGGTTCTTCACCTTTTAGACATTTCACATTGCAAAGATTGTGTTTACCATTCTCCCAAAGCCCAAATTCAATTAAAACCAAGTGTAAAGAATGTGGGTCTTGCTAAGGGCTGTACAATATCAAAAAACGTAGATGAATATCTCCTGATTATTACTAAAATTAAATTTATGCTTGGGGCTAAAACGAGAACAACCAGCTCTCACGTCTGCCTCGCTATTTCACAGGTACCGGTATATGATTTTAATGGCTGTTATGCACACACGGAGTGTACTTTCGTATTCACAATGTTGACAATGTACTACAATGTGTGTTGTAGCAGTGGTTTAATCTAGAACTTGAGATGTAGATACATGACATTCTACTTTTCAAATACTCTTTGAATTTGTCTGGATGTAAAATAATCTAAAATGCCATCTAGGCAGTAAAATAAGGAAGAAATTTGTATTTGGAAGAAAACAAAATTTCATTTTGTTTCTTTAAGAAAAATCTTCCTTAAAACCCTTCCGCCTTCTAGTATCTTTCCAATATCTCTCTTTTCCCTCTTAAGATGTACAGGTATATAATTCCCCCACTTTCTCCATCTCTCTACCTCTCTCCATCTCTCTCTCCCTCTCCCTCTCTCTCTCTCTCTCTCTCTCTCTCTCTCGATCTCTCTCTCTCTGTAATCATGATGATGGTTAGGCTATACATTTAAAAGCCAACTTTTTCTCCAGGCCAATTAAAACATTTTTTTGTATGTCTTGTGTAATTGAAAATGCAATAATTTTTCAATAATTCATTCCATTTTGCCCCGACCCCTAAGATAAAAAAAAATCCTCTATGTGGGCATGCATAGACCCATACTGCATTGCCCTACAGAGGAATGTTTTATGTTGGGGACCGGGGGAAAATGCAAAGAATTATTGATAATTTATTGCATTTTCTTTGTTTTTTGTATTTGTGGGGGCGGTGACGTACCCTAGCCCCCGTTGTGTACAGTCATGATTCAATGGCTAAGCAATGGCCTCGTAACTGTGAGGCCCCAGAATAAAAACCGTGTCGATCAGCTATATTAGTGCCCTTTTGTGAGGCATTAATCCTCATTACTGTCACTAGGTCCCCTAGTTGATTAGCATAGTAGCACACACATGCTTTAGCAGTCACGCAAAACAAACACTCGCAAATTATTATTCAAGAAAATCTGAGAATTTATACTATTATCTAGACCTATTAGGAATAAATCATTGTCAAATTATCCTATAAATTGGGGTAATTTTTTTTTATTCCACCATAAAATATGACCAACAGTGTAGAAAAAAGACACAGATTGAATTGAATTGAATTGAATTTATTTATTCACTATCATTGAAACCATTGAAACAAAAGATATATAAATGTACAATGACAATGTCAATATAACATAAATATGAACATGACATGAATTAAAGTACATGTTCTACAGCGATATACAATAAAAACCAAATAGGTATACCAAGGAGTTTTAAAAGATGGAGTCATATCTTGCTCATTCCCTTTGTACCATCTTCGATGCCGCCAGACACGTAGAAAGATGATTCCTGCCTAGCTGCAAACTAACGGGCCACTTTCAAGGGGAAATATGCTTTTGTATGATAATTATTTGTCGCTACCACTCGTCTGATAATAAGAGCCGTACACAGTGCTTACCTTTACAGGAGGCTAGCGAAAGGAAATGGTGCAAAATTTCTTGAAATATTAATCAAAATTACTCGACTGGGCATGTGTGGGCACTAATCTGACATATAACATGAGAAAGAACTGTACTTGAACAAATTTACTTTTTTATTTTCGTGAGCCGGAAGTAATCGGAAAAGTGTCAAATTGCAGGTTTTAGGTTTGTAAAATTTTACTATTATTCACAAATTAAAAGTGCTATTATACAAAGTAAGTAAATTTTTTGACACAAGAAGGGTTTTGTATTCCTATTTTATCGTCTGTTCGACTTTTCCCTTGTTAGTTGAAATAAAAAGTAAAATATTAACGATATATTTAAGTTTCTTTGTGAACAAAATCACTACTCAAGCTTTCCAATGATGTTGGCGGCTTCGAACCTCGGACATGAAAGATAACAGCACACCTGTATATTCTAGTGTGCAACCTTAGAAAACGGCAGCTGCTTGAATTAGTTTGTTGCCAGTTGGGACTCCAGCTCTTAAAACTCCTTGGTTATACGTAAGTTTTGTGTCAAGAGTAAACTAATAAATGACTATTTACAATGAGTTTGTGATTGATGGTAAAATAGAGTCAGACATAGCATATGTGCTAGTCGAGCCTTGGTTGCCATCTTGGCAACCTTGGGCAATTTTCTTTATAAGACTTAGTGCAATATGTAATGTGTTGATAATCTTAATCCGGGGATTCAAGGGCTTTTCATGACGAGGAATTCATTTATGACACCGGTCTTTATTTTTAAGTAATGCAATTGTCTTAAATAACATAATTAGCATAATAAGCTAATTAGAATATGTACAATATATAGAATTCTTTCTTATGATCTAAATAGCCTGAAAATGGTGCAATGCAACATTGTAAATCACTTTTTAAAGACAACACATTAATTCATGAGAAGATATTCCATGTAGATGTAGTACAATTGACCTAGTTAAAGGTACTATGTCCCTTTTGCAGGCCAAAAAAATGAAAAAGTTAAATTCCAACTGCATTTGAAAGATAATACTAATTTAGAACTTCTCTAAAAAAGTTGGGGCTTGAAAATGTCTTCAAGTGGGAAAATAACGACTATTAGTTGTCAAATCGACTTTAGGGCTATAGAGCCCAAAAGTAATAGTCTTGATTTTCAGACAATTGTACCGAATGGTCATACGTTTTATGCTGCGCAAAGATTCAATCAGTTTAATCTTGGCCATTACAAGAAGTGGGTTATTGATGTAGACAAATGCTCATGTACCATTTACAACTCTTTTCTTGTATGTTATTACCAAAGAAGAAAAAAAGCCAGTCAGTCACTCAATAGTGTCTGACAGTGAAGTCTAGCAAGTAAACGGGTTTCCTTGCATAATTTGAATATGAGGACACTGCTAACGTTTAAATTTCACAGATAGGACATACATGACATATTCATTATTCCTGCAAAGTTCTACAGCATTTGAGGTTGGCTGCAAAAGGGACATAGTACCTTTAACATAACTAGTAAATGTGCATATTTGCATTATTGATATAGGTCTAGTTTTATACAGAAAAAAATGAAATTACAATTTTAATGTGATTTTTTTTGTATGACAACCCATATTTATCTCGGAGGTTAATCACGTTTAACGAAAAATAATTAGCCTAACTAGCATAATTAACCTAATTGGCATATTAATCAGAGAATTGCCTAATGGCCTTGCGAATTTCTGTCTGACAAGACAGAATACATAGTTATTCATTTTTAATTTCCCACTGTAACAGTGATAAGAGCAGAAAAACAGTAATGACAGATGCCAGTAAGTTATTAAAGATAGAGAGAAATGGTTTGGGTCGACTGAAAGATGGTTATGGCATGGACCTAGGTCCATGGTTATGGTGGCAAATATATTTAGAATATTGCTTTTTAAGTATTGGGGACAGATTTAAGAGAGAATGGACTAGATTCACATCGGACAAAATGACGTGAAACCATCCAGATTGTGAGGTTCACATGGCAGTCAGTAAACTTTAACTTTAGGTAGTGGTTAAAAACCTCGAAGTTATCTTGTACTTAGAGACAGTGTTTACTCGTGGTTATGAAACATGAAGTTTACTCGCAGTTAGATGCTTCCCCAGTTTGCAATTCAAAACTTTAAATAATCGTCGCTTCTGTTCCGTGTGAACCCTCGTCATCGTTAGTAGCGACAGTCGTGTGTGAACACAGCTATTAGCTCACTAAGTCTTACATACAGTCATTCTCAAGCTCGTCATCATCGCACGGTATCGAGCTCTAACTCGTCTATTCATGAAGGAATAGATGATGGGATCAAGGAGAGCGTTGGTATAAGCAAGCCACATAGTAAACACACCCAATGAATGAGTCACGTGGATATTTATGAAGCAGGCATTTACGATTGAATAAGGTGCCCAGCAGATCACGGTAGTCATCACCAACAGGGTACCTGGAGGGGGGAAAAAGAGAATAAATTAGTATTTTGATTGATTAAAAGCAAACTTCTTCTTTAATAAGTAGACAATATTCACTGATTCGAATGATGTTGGTGATGTTGCGTTTACATTGCTATAACTAATGCCTGGATAACATTTGGCCCGGGCGCCGCACGATAAATTGGTTTACGATTTTTCGTGCGATTTTTGGGGCATCGATGGGGCTTTCACATATACACTCCGGGGCCCGTACGGCGAGTAAAAACAGACATTTTGGGAATTTTCGGCCGGTGCCCAGCCGGTTGCCGTAAAGTTCCTACGGGCGCCGGGACAGTTTCTTAAGCCGTACGGGCGCCGTGGTGCTGAGTTGGCTGCTCCCAATTCTCCCGGCGTTTTTACCTGACCGTAAGGCCGTAGAAAGGGCACCTTACGGGTCCCGTGCGGGCTCCGGACGGTGCCCGGACGGGCCCCTCACGATTTTGGGGGTCAATTCTCATGAAAAATCTTTACGGGCGCCTTGCGGTGCTCAAGGGTTCCGTACGTGTACCCTACGGCGCCCTCACGGGCCCCTCAAGAGCCCCGGGTGATATGCACACCAATAGGCATCTGCCGTCGGGGGGCCATTTAAAATGAATATTGCCCGTGCGGGTCCCTCACGGCGCCATCTCGAAATGTACAACGCAGTTTTAAATACAGGAGATGCGGATACCAGAGAACACCTACAGAGTAAGTCAGAAAAAATGTCCCACTTTTTAAAAGTATGAATATTTAATCATGAGTTTCATGATATGTCTTGATATAGTTAACCTCCCAGTACATTTAGGTACCATTTTCATTTGAATCTCTGCATGCATGACTGAACATCAGACAATCTTTACAAGACTGCCAGATCTCACTTGCACCAAGATGCTAGGTGAGGAATAAAATAATGTTTTGAACAATTTTTTCAATTATCCAATTAGCCAGACAGACAAAAAAAAACACACGCACACGCACACGCACACACACACACGCGCAGGCGCACACACGCACACACAACACACACGATTACAATTGTTTCATTATTACCCCTTTTCTGATTGAGCATTGATTTTGATCAAGATCGCTGAATGTTTAAGTGGCATAACCCTACAAATCTTTCCCTTTTGTACACATTCACTACCACCATCATGTCATCATCATCATCATTGTCATCATCTTAATCTTCATCATCATCATCATCATTATCATCATCATCATCATCATCATCATGAAGCACAACATCCGCCAATATGCACCAAGAGGACAGCGGCCACTCAATTTTTCGTACGATAACAAGAATTCCCGACAAAAAGTAACAGTTTGGGTGGGCCTTGTCGGGAATGGAATGCTCATTTGTGTGCGTGTGCCTGTGCATGTGCGTGTGTATGCGTGTGTGTTTGGGTGGATGTGTATGGGTGTGCACGTGTCTGACTGCCTTTGTTCAATGCACTGTTTTATTCCTCACCCAGTAACTTGGCGCAAGTGAGATCTGGCAGTCTTGTAAAGATTGTCTGATATTCAATTTCAATTCAATTTCAATTTAGTATTTATTGTCCATTTCTGGATATTTGATTCAGTGATGCATGCAGAGATTCAAATGAAAATGGTACCTAAATGTACTGGGAGGATAACTCTATCAAGATATTTCATGAAACCCATGATTAAATATTCATACTTCAAACAATACAACTTTTAAAAAGTGGGACATTTTTTCTGACTCGCTCTGTAGTTCAGTGCACCGCACGGGACCCGGCAGGGCACCTTCCGGGAGCCATCGGTACACCTGTTCATCGGACGGAGCCCGTAAGGTTACCGGTCGGCACTCGGCCGGCACCCTGCCGGCACCCTTACGGGCGCCTTGCATTTCACTCGACCAATTTTCTCCGGGCACCCCCCGGGCGCCGCAGAATATGTGACCACACATGCCGTAGAAATGAAAATCGGACGGTTCCCGTACGGTCTCTAAATCCACGGCAAGCCGCCGGGTAGGGAAAATCGTACGGGGCCCGGTTTATATGTGACCTAGGCATAAGAGGCTACGGGCTACGATGTTTGTGTCTACATTATCTACGAGCATCGTGCCATTTCTTGTATTGGCCCTCGGGGGCAGACCGGGACACATTCGTACAGAGGCTGCTCGGAGATTGTACAGAAATCGTGCAATTTCAGTGCAACACCCGTGCAGCCTCTGCAACCTCCGCACGGAAATCGTACGGTGCTCGTGCAGCTTTCGTGCAGAGGTTGCGCGGAGAAGGCGCGGTGACCGTGCAGCCTCCGTGCCGTTTTTTCGGCGTCTGTTGCCCACATGTTCACTGAAAAATCGTGCGTTTGCTGCACGATCAGCGTGAGGCCTCCACGCAATGCCCGTGCGGGGATTGTGCAATGCCACCTACGACATGTCTAAAGGCAACGGGCTTACGATTTTTCAAGTTTGTTTAACTCCCCGCGATAAAAAATCGTAGTCGCCGCGGAGCCCGTGAATCCGTACGAAAATCTCACCGCCGCCTCCTGCCTCCCCACGGAGGCCGCACGGAAAAGGGGATACGGGCAGGATACGGGCCTCGTAGACTAATCGGAAGCGAAATGTAATCCAGACATAATGGGGCTTTCACATATATACTCCGGGGCCCGTACGGCGAGTAAAAACAGACATTTGGGGAATTTTCGGCCGGTGTCCGGCCGGCTGCCGTTAAGTTCCTACGGGTGCCGGGACTGTTTTTTAAGCTGCAGTTGGCTGCTCCCAGTTCTCCCGGCATTTTTTATCTGACCGTTAGTCCGTAGAAGGCACGTAAAGGGCCAGTAGTGTACCTTACGGGTCCCGTGCGGGCTCCGGACGGGCCCCTCACGAATTTGTTTGGTCAATTCTTGTGAAAAATCCCCGGGAAAAAGCTTTACGGGCGACTTGCGGTGCTCAAGGGCGCCGTACTTATACCCTACGGCTCCCCCAAGGGCCCCTTTGAGAGCCCCGGGTGATATGCAAAACACCGGGCGTCTGCCGTCCGGGGCCATTTGAAATGAATATTGCCCGTGCGGGCCCCTCCCGGCGGCATCTCAAAATGTACAACGCAGCTCTTTAAATACAGGATGTGCGGATGTCAAAGGACACAGCCGGGCCCTGACAGGGCACCTTCCGGGAGCCATGGGTGCCCCTGCTCATCGGACGGAGCCCGTAAGCTTACCGGTCGGCACCCTTACGAGCGCCTTGCATTTCACTCGACCAATTTTCACCGGGCACTCCCGGACACCGCAGAATACGTGACCACACATGCCGTAGAAATGAAAATCGGATGGTTCCCGTACGGTCTCTAAATTCACGGCAAGCCGCCGGGTAGGGAAAATCGTATGGGGCCCGGTTTATATGTGACCTAGGCATAATCAAGTTATCAACTAATTACATAGAGCGGGGGAGGGGGAGGGGGGGGGGGTGACATGTTATACTCCTTATTGATTATTTTAAATGGAGGTTTCGTATCACCTATATGACCATTACATTCCAAAATCTTTTCTACCATAATTTTTTAAAAATTTGCCAATAGGCTATACAAATTAAAAAAATTAAGGATATCATGTTTTTAATCGGGGTATTACAACCCCACCCCATCCCTCCCCGCTCTATAGCGACATCCCCGGGAACAAAAGAAGGAAAAGGAAGAAGTGAGAGACATCAGCACCAAGAATTACCTGTCAACCCGATTCTTTTGTCAGTGGTGAGTTTGTTTTGCAGGGATCTGCGCTTGGCGGTCTGCTTCTTCTGCTTCTTCTTCTTCACCCTCTCTTGCTGATTAGCTTTGCCTTTCTCCGACCCATGTCCTACAGGGTCATCCAGGTTTGACGATGAGAACTCTTTCACGGTCTCAGAAACATTACCTCCCTGGCCTGAAAGGTCATCCAATGACATACTTGGATTGTTCACCTGATGGCTGTCATTGCATTTCTCGCTATCGTCGACATTCTCGTCGGCGTAAGATCGGAGCACCTGCTGTTGACGTCTCAGGGTCCAGAAGACTCCGATATAACAAAAGACCATTGCAGGAACGGTGATACCGAAGAGGATGATGTTGCAGATTTTGTAATAGAGACAAACCTCCCAGACCGGTGCACAATAATGAAGGAAAGGATGATACCTGAAATCAGAGATTAACTCGAAGGTAGGGGGAATGGTGCTGGCAATGGGAAACGCCCATGATAGAATGATAAAGATGATGGTGCGAGTCTTTGAAGGAGGGAAGCGGTTGGACCAGACAACGGTCAGGTAACGATCCATAGAGATAGCCATTATTGTGGCAAAGTTACCAAAGGCAAAACCTGTTCCACCAATTCCGTTGATCTGTAGATGAGAATAATATATTAGTACTAATGATAATAATAGTGACACTCCTGGCATTCCAACAATTTATCCGGCCGTAGCTGAGCAGCAAAAAAAAATTGGAGCGATTTGGTACCGATCTGGCAAAATAATGTGGATTAATGTCTTGCCAAGAGACGTTAGTGTCGAGCTGGGATTCGAACTTTCAACCTCCTGATTGAAAGCGAAGTGAATGAACCACTACACCACCATACATCTATGAATTAATGATTGTGAAGGTGTCGGCTCGCTTGATACGGTAAAGCATGAACCTTAATGACAATGGGGCAATTGCATTTTGAATTTTAAGTCTGTAGGTCTAAATATCCTATTTCATCAGCGCAATCATGCCGTTAAGTGTGAAAATTTGTTCTGCAGACAGAAAAGTTAGAAAATTGTTACCACTAAATCCAACAGACATCGCAGGATTCTTTGAATTGAGTGTTAAATCATTGGTATTGATTTTAACCAAAAAATCAGGATAAAATTCTACATACCACTGGTGTTGAAAGAAATGGTGTTGGATTTTTTAACACCAAAACTAGAATTGAACTTTAACACCAAGTTGAAATAATGGTGTTAGATTTTTAGCACCAAAGGCGGAATAACTTCAACACCAAGAGTGGAATTGAATTGATTAATTCCAAACCCTGGCGTTGAATAACACCAGTTGGTGTTTTCCGATATAGATACCGGGAAAGTGTTAAAATTAACACCCATGGTGTTGAATTTAACACCCTTGTTTTTGCAGTGTATAAGCCTAAATCCAAAGTATGTACAAAATTGTCGTTGATTAAATTTGTATTGTGACTGGGTTGTTGTAGTCAATTGGTTTTAAGGTTGATGCGAAGGTCGTTGGTTCGATCCCCCGAAAGGCAATAATGTCTTATAGTAAAACAGTGTACTACATATTGCTACTCTCGACCCAGGCACAGAAAATTGGTATCCCGTGGGAAATCCAATATAGACAATGTTTAACCGGAGTGGCTCGTCTCGTCGCCCCCCGTCCATCCGCACCTGGCAGTGACAACTCGAGATAAATGCTGAATTGTAATTCAGATCATGTCTATCCTAATCTACTTATGAAATACAATTGCAAGTACTGATTATGCATGTCATAATAGTTTCTGTGTTATCGTTTTAAATTTAAAAATAAAATATACACTCAAAATGTCAGTGGATTACTTTTTGTTGACAGCCCAGGGTAAATAAAGGTCTATGAAAAATGAACTCACAAACAATAAGCCGTATTCATAAAAATAAGTAATTACTAACTAATAAAAGCTTTAAGTAAAAGCATAAGCTAGATAAGTAAAATGTGTAGCTTAAGTAATTGCTAAAAATCCCATTCATAACCTTTCACTTTAAATATGATAACACCTGTTACTTGAAGCGGCCAGCAAGTTTTCAAGTACTTACTTACAGCAGCAGCTCCACAAATAGCGTGTTTCTTGTGAAAATAGAGCAAGTATATTTCAGGATTATTCATAAATGTCACATTCAGCTACTTTTGTTACTCATATAAATTGTAAGCTAAATGGGGATATAAGATTTAGAAATATTTACTTTAAAGATTTGTAATAATATAATGTTGACACAACCTCATTAAAGGTAATACAAAGTCTTGGTATGGGGTTATGAATTCGGTTCAAATGAACATATTGGAAGCAAATGCGATCCTACAAAATTCAGTGATCATTGTCGCGGTTGAAATCGAGTCTACAGTTATGAAATTATAAATAATTAACTCTTTATGCTGTATAGCTCCCTCTCAAGGTCAAGATATGAATTAAGCTATAAAACAATGTTTCTTGACTAAAATCGACCGACTAGCTATTCCCGTTCGGAAATTGTATATCACAACTACATAGTCAGAGATTTTCATGGTCGCAGCTACCATTGTACGGCCGTAGGCGCTATTTGAAATGTATCAAAATTTACCGGGGACACCGGTAAATTGTTATATTCCATTTTTCTCGAAAGCAGAAGTATTTTAGGGGCTAAATTTTCTAGTGCATATAATACATCCACAGGGGCATCCAAATATATCAAAATTGCAAAGAATCACTATCCACCCAATTTTCAAAATTTCCCGAAACTGTGTATTACCTTTAACCACATTATTGAATAAACAAAATGTTGGATATAAATATATTGGTTGTTGTTCTTAACAGATGAGTTTGAGTTTGAGTTTGAAGTTTATTATCCAAACAAAAGTACATCAATATAACAATCAAATGTGAATGGTTAACATTGAAAGGATAAATGGGACCAGAAAATAGCATTTAATGCTAATCGTGTCTGGTACCACTAACACACAAAAGTATCACAGTAATGCATGAAAATGTAATGAATAAATATGAATAACTATTGAATACAAAGTCATACTTAAGCTACAAGCTATTTTACATCTATACAGATAGGGGTAGATCATTCCAATAGTGTGTGCCTCTGAATGACATTGAAAATTTACCCTGCGTTGTCCTTACTTTAGGCACACTCAACTTCTTACTTTCTCTTTGTCTAATCTCATAGTTGTGCTCTATGAAACAGCAATATTGAATTAGAGCCTGCGGCAACTTATCATTCAATAATTGATACATACAAACACAAATGGATAGTTTATGGAGTTGATACATATTCAATAATTTTAGCTCCCGGAATATCGGTTGTGAATGAGTCCTCATTGGACTAAACGTTATAACTCTTAGTGCCGTTCTTTTCAAACCTCAATTCCGTAGGTCATATGCGGTTGAATAAACGTTTTATACAGTAACAACAAAACACGCCTTGGCACAAACTGTCTTATACTATATAAAACACCAACCTTTTTCCTAATACACTCATTAACCCTTTGGATATGAGGTTTCTACGTCAAGTGTTGATCTATACAAATTCATACAAATGATGCAACATCAACCTTGGCTATTTCAGTCTCTGCTATATTTAGCACCCCTTGAGTTACTACTGATTTCCTACTCCCTCTTATTAACAAATAATCAGTCTTTAAGAGATTGACTGTAAGTTTATTTACCTTACACCATATGGTCACCTTATCAAGGTGCATATTAACTATATCCATATCAATCAAATTCAGTATCGGTGGAAACGTATGAAACAAGTTAAAATCATCGGCAAAAAGTCTAAAATCAAAATAATTTGTTGAGTTTGGCAAATCGTTTATTTACAACAAAAACAGTGTAGGTCCCAACTCGGAATCCTGAGGAACACCACATGTTATTATCTGCTTTAATGAGCTATGTCCATCATAATTCACAAACTGAAATCTACTACAAAGATAATCTTTAAACCACTGAAGAGGCAGGCCCCTTATTCCATAATGTTCTAATTTTCCAGCCAATATTGCATGATCAATTGTATCAAAAGCTTTCTAGAAATCTAGAAATACACCTAGTGTTACACTGCCCTTATCCAGTGATTTAAGCACATCATTAACCAAATTAATTATAGACAACTTACTACTATAATGTTTACGAGAACCATACTGGTGCTTATACAAGACATCATTCCTTTCAAAATAATCAAGTAGCCTCTTGTTTACTAATTTCTCAAATATTTTGGCCCAAAGAGGCAAAACTGAAATAGGTCTATAATTTCCTGGGACATTTCTATCCCCCTTTTTAAAGATTGGTGTAACTTTGGCTACTTTCACTGCCTCTGGGAACACACCGTTCAATACTGACTGATTATTAATATAAGATAATGGTTTTGCAATTACTTCAGCAGCATCCTTCAGTAATCGGGCTAATATCATCAAAGCTTTCTTTACATTTAAAGTTAATAAATAGTCCTGTACCTCATAATGAGTAACTGGTTCCCAAAACATAGAGTTATTTATTCCATCACTAAGATAATCTTTGAATGTAATAACATCGTCAACATTACCATTAATAGATTTAGCAAGGTTAGGCCCAACGTTAAAAAAAAAAAAATTAAAGCCTTCTGATATTTCTTTCCCTCAATTTACAACTTTCTTATTACCATTATCATCAACACAGAGCTTATCTACATGTGACGTTTTTACTTTACTATTTCCACTCTTCAATAGCTTATTTATTGACTTCCATGTTTGCGCTGTATCGCCTTTATACATTTCAAATATGTCACTATAATATTTTCTCTTCGCATTTCTCAAAACTCTAGTTAAAACATTTCTATACGTTCTATATTTTTTCAAATTATCTTTTGATTTTAATACTTTACTGCAATACAATTTATGTTTCTTTTTAATTGACTTCTTAATAGCTCTAGTCAGCCATGGTTTATCATTTTTCCTCCTGGAAGAGTGACGATGAACAATCAAAGCATATTGATCACATATGCCTACGAATGATTGTACAAATATAACATATGCTTTATTAACATCAGTACATTCAAATCCATTTTCCAAGGATTCCAAGAGTAGACTATCACAAAACTGCTCTTTCTCATAGTTTTTATAACTTCTATATCGTACTTCTCCTTGTGGTTGTAATTTTACTGAGCTATCTTCAAAAATAGCAAATATAGGAAAATGATCTGAAACGTCAGTTACAGTTGTACCAGCACATATGCGATCTGCACCCATTGTGTAAATATGATCAGGCACGTAGCCGAGGGGGGGGGGGGGGCATGTACCCCCAAACAAATTCCAAGACCTGTTGAAAATTTGTAGACCCCTTTTTTTACCTCGATCGATTACATGTATGTGCCTTCCAAAACATCTAACTCTGGCTACGGGCCTGAATAATGATCAAATAAGGAACCTGATATGGGTGTTACCCTCGTAAGGGTCTTAATCAATTGATGCATCCCCAAACACACTAGGAAGTAACAAACATTTCAGCATTTACGCTGGGATTATACAAATCAATATTGAAATCACCCATTAAAATACACAACTTTTTATCAACCTAAATCCTTTCTAACACAGACAATAAACTCCCCTGAAACTGGACAATATCAGTGTTTGGTTTTCTATTAATGACACCTACAACAACGGAACGATCACCGATGCAAACTAAAATGGAAATGCCATAAATTAAGTACACTGTTGGTCAGGCGCGTACGCAGGGGGGGGGGGGGGGTTGAACCCCCCCTTCAGTTTTTTTTATGTGTGTATTTTGGGGCGAACCCCCCCCCCCCTTTGCGATTTTATTTTTATTTTTTTATTTTGTTTTATTTAAAAAAAACTTCGAGACCAAAAAAAAAAGTGTATAATTTATGATTTTCCGTAACTAACAATTACCTCCTGAACCTGTCATTATACAATGTCATTATACAATGTCATTGCACGTATGAGAAATGACCCCCTAAATCGATATCTTCTGACTTTCGGTAGCCGGACACGTCTTGATTTGTTGATCCTCAGTGATGTGATCGAACTTAACATCTGATTCAGCTTTCTCTTCGAGGTGTTTGACCGTAAGCTAATTACTACTGGAAATTGTCATTAACCTCATCAATTTTCAATTTTCAATTTGTTAGGGGGCAAAAAGAAGAAGTGCTCATTCTCCCCCCCCCCCCCTTTCTGAAGATGTTATGGAGTTACATCCTTGTTTTACATTATTAAATAATAACGTTAAAAGATAGTGTTTCAGAAAAGATTTATACTCACCAAACACATAGCATCGTTGTGAACGAGAAAGTAACCTTGATCGAACACAGATACGATAGAGAATGACATACTCGTGATCGTCATACCGAGATCGTTTACGATCAGGTTGATGATCAGCCAGTTATGAACATTCCTTCTCAACTTCTTGTCTCGAAGGATCGTCACCAACGCGATAAGATTAAAGATCAAAGAACCGAGGAAGATGACGACCATCGTGAAACCTTCGATGATGGCTACACCCGATGTCGGCTGATGGACGAGCAACAGACCACGAAACCGATCGTATGGAGTAGGGGATACAAGTATATCGGACGTCATGTCGTGATCATTGATCATAGTATCGACCATGATGATGGTTATGAAAATAAACGCGTGGTAGGAAGGAATGAGAAGATGAACGGCTGTGATCGTTTATAAGGTTATCCACTAATGTTACGACGTACAGTATCAAGGAAGCGATATCATTTTATATCAAATAAAAGAAATTCCTAACCTGACATGAAAGAACCACGTCATTGTACACGCTCAATTTGGTACCATTGTTTGAATTTAACCTCCTGGTGGTAATATGATACATACGGCTGCAAAGGCGAAGAGTGGGTTCAGCTATGGGGGGGGGGGGGGGGGGTCCATCATGGGGGCACCGATGTATCAATTTACCTATAGGAAAAGTCCTGTCTTTTCCCTCTTTCTCCTCATTATGTTCCCCCTATTTTCAGCCCTTTTGCAAATTATTGGGAGGGGCGGGGGGGGGTGGGGGGGGGGGGGGCAGGTGCACGCCTCCTCCGGTTCCTCCCTGTAGCTATATGTCATTTTATTAGCTGAGCCCAAATAACGAAAATAATATGTGTCTCGTCCGAAATTTAAAAAAAAGGAGGAGGCAGGGCAATACTATTAGCTATATTGCCAATTTTACCTATTTTTTCCGAGATGGCCGCAGTTCTAAATATATAGCTGGCCAAGCCGCCAAGGTATATTTATTCACAGGTATTGAGCTATTTGAGTTTACTGATGCAATGTATGACAAAACAAATGAGTTGTATCATTCTAGTCCACTTGCTAAGCAAGTTTCAAAATTCAGAAACAGAGAAAAAATGTATATGTGTTCAGCTTGAACACACACAAATGAGAAAGGTTATTGAAATGCAAAACGAAGAAATATTTTGTTTTAGTTTTGTACTTGTTTGGGCTGTATAGGATAATTTATGTAATTTTCATTTCATCAATGTCCTTGACGAATAGTTTTGAAAGAATTGCCATCAAATTGAGTTGAACAGGTTTCATTTTGTTTGGAGAGCTCAAAGAAAAGCTACAACAACTATCATGCAAAATGTAGGGCTAAATTTTGAAAAGCATAGGAAAACTGACATAACTAGGACACAGGTGGCGCTAGTTCACTGCTGATATCAGTGTTCCTAGTTATAAAGGGAAAGGGACACTAGCTGATATGAAACAGCGAAGAGGGTTGCCTGAAGACCCGTCGCCTTCACAATCACAAACACATAAACGTCGTGTCATTGTCAATTTGAGTCAAGCGCGTAGCTAGGATTTTATTTTAGGGGGCGGTAGTGAGCACGCAAAGCGTGCGAATCACTTAAAGAGCGCGCGAAACGCGCTCCCTAGGGGGTGGGTGCAGGGAGGGGGAGTTTAGCTTTGAAAGAAGACAATTCGTTGTACCTTTCTCGACTCTTAATCCTTATCTGAATTCAGTTTCCTCCCGTCCCGTCTGAATTCAGTCCCCCCCCCCTCCTGCGCTTAGCGCGGAAGCTTTGCGTATTATCAGACAAAGAAGACGATTCGTTGTACCTTTCTCGACTCTTAATCCTTATCTGTATTCAATCCCCCCCCCCTCCCGCGCGAAGCACGAAAGCTTTGACGTTTCATTAAATTATTAGAGAAAGAAGACGATTCGATGTACCGTTCTCGACTCTTAATCCTTGTCTCTATTCAGTCTCCCCCCCCCCTCCCGCACGAAGCGCGGAAACTTTGAAGTTTCATTAAATTATTAGAGAAAGAAGACGACTCGTTGTACCGTTCTCTGATTTGAGTTTCATAAGATGATACGGTAACTCGAGAAAATATCTATCGCATAATCTTGAAATCAATATATCAACTCCCTCCCCAAAACAGATACAGAGTTTTTGTTTTAAAGATAGAAAAAGAAAGATAGAAAGATAGAGTCAACAACCCAACCATAAATTATGATATTAATGATATGAGAGTTCGTATTCGGGCAGCGAAGTGATATATTCATGATATATATGTTATCTATTATATTTTGATAAAGGCATCACATCGTCACATAATGGAGTGTCATAAATTTAGAAGCTGATAAGATGATATGCTGTTTAAAAATGAATCCTCCCCCATCGAAAAGTGATAGGTTATGAGTTTCCTTATACGCATCCCCTAACGTCCTATCTGACAGATCTGGTTTTCCCGCCAATAATATGTAGGAGTCTTCCTACAGTCTTGCAAGTGGTCTACTTTGGTAATATTTTCGGCTGTCTTAGGCGGCGCATGCCGGACGGGGAGGGCAGTAGCCTACCGTAGACTAAGCATACTCGGGGATGAGCTATGATAGTTTTTCCCTATATAGAGCAAAGAGATATTATTGCTGGTATCTCTTTGTATAGAGTAAAATTGATGAATGATGGAGACCAAATTTACACCCGTTATTTGATTGTTCCATGACACAATTTGATATCCTACACATTTCAATAAGTATGCTGCCCCCCCCCCCCCCCCAGTCGTCACTGTACATGTCAGTGATGTATCCAGGGGATGGACTGGAGAGGGAGGAGGGAGGGAGGGGGGGGGCACCCTATAGCCAACCTGACTAATTTAATATACTATACTAGGGCCTACGCAACTGAAGATTATTGTGTTCGTGTGCCTCGATCATGGCCTGTTTTCCTCACTAAAAACGCACATGTGAGTAACCTTGTAATATTAATATATATATATATATATATATATTTCATTTTTGCTTGTCAGATATTTTCGGGACTTACTTGTGCCGGCCCCTCATTTTATCCGCCATTAATTGTCAGTATGCATAGGCCTAGTATACGTTTAGCTAGCTTGCTACCCAATGAATAGAACCTAGCCTGCCTCTTAATTCTCTTTGGATGAATTAAGATTTAACACATACAAGTACTAACTTATCAGAGCACTCTCCTTTGACTCTTAAAGCAAAGAGGGAAAGTATTGCAATTGTACTTAGCCCTAGATCATGCGCAAGAAATGGAATCCAATACATTCCACGAAAGATTAAGCACGCCCACCTCATGAATATTTATACTAATACTGAGATGACGTCACCATAACAACATACAGCATGTGTATGAAAGAACCCTCCTCTCCACTCATTCACTCAGCTCAGTGAACGAGAAGCAGGGAAGAGTTCATTGATAGACGGCTGGCTTATTATATTATCAACGTGTACCAAGTTTTAGCCTTTTTGAGAAGACGGTATGGATTATTCAAACATGGGAATACTCTGTAAAACGTGGAGAGGATGTTTTGTTTTATCAGTTATTTACATCCTACTTTCTTCATTACAAATTTCAGTAACTGCGCAGAATTTCACTAATAACGGTAAGCATTTTCTTTGAAAATATTCTTCTCTTGCGAGCAGTTCAACGCGAAGTGGAAGGCATTCTCCCCGATACTTCAGCGTCTGCTTGAGCCCATGTTGACAGTCAAACTGGGGCTTTGAGTTTGACTTTCTTGTGTGAATTGATATTTGCTTTAGATTCTTAGCAAAATATTTGATTTATGTATTTATTATATAGCATAGGCCTAGTTAGATTGCCTTCTGCATGCTGCCATTCAACGCGAGAGATTAATTATACAAAAAATTGTGATTGTGAATTTGTAATTCAATTCTGCCATCAGTAAGCTAAGCTACATGTAGCTAGGCCTAGGGTAGACAGCAATAACCATCTGATTTGGGTCATTTCTTTAATAAAACTGACATTTGTTGTCATTCCCCAATACAGATGGCAACCCAGAGATCTCGTACCGTGGGGGTAAATTAGAGCCACAGCGGAACAGCTTTTCGTTACCGACATTTCTCCCCCGATTTTCTTTATTTAGATCTAATTTTCTGATTTCTAAATCAGATGTAAATTAGGTCGGTATGTCATTTGTCCTAATTACAGTTATCAAAATTTGATAACTTAATATTAAATGGATAATTTACGGACTTACTTATATGAATTATCCAATTTGTATCTCCAAACTGTGAAACTACGTTCATGCACTCGAAAATAGAGCTATATGACCCGGCGGCCGCCGGTATATTTCCGGGTCAACCTACGCCAATGGCCAATCAGAGCACTCGTTTCGTGGGAGTTCGTTGGTCAAGCCGGGCCGACTCGCGTACGTAGCTACGGTAGCTATTGGACGTTCGAAAAGAAAAAATGAATATTCATCTACTAAAACCAAGACGGATAATGTTGTCGACGAGACTTTCTCGGATTAATCATTAATTTAGGATCTAAATGAGCAAGCTATCGTAAGTCAAATAAGCTATATATATGTTATTTTTAATTGTTATTATAATTGCAGCAGTTATGAGGATGTAAAGAGTGAAAATTTCGTTGCATATCTCATTCATCGCGGTCCGGTCGAAATGAACCATTTGTTCTGTACAGTCCCTCACAGTAAGAGGTCCCCATCCTTCAGTCTCTATAATCGGAGGTCTAGTGGAGCCAGACGTAGTCTCAGTGGAACAACCGACGATTAGAGAGACTGAAGTTTTCGGTCTAGGCCTAGGGTAGACCGAAAGCTTCAGTCTCTCTAATCGTCGGTTGTTCCACTGAGACTACGTCTGGCTCCACTAGACCTCCGATTATGTCAGTTTTATTAAAGAAATGACCCAAATCAGATGGTTATTGCTGTCTAGGCCTAGGGCAATGATGATTTTCCCAAAGTTTCCAGTTGCAGAGAAAAAGATGAAGATTATTGAGAAAAACAAACAAACAAACAAAGAGAAGTAATAAGATATATTTGGTAAGATATATTTGGTGTGCCCTTCATTTGTTAAACTGAAAATAGACATGATAGATATTGAATTATTGAAAATGAATTGTCAAAAATGGAAATATTCTGTTGTCCAGATTTCTTTTAATTGCATGTTATATCTGAATTTATGTAAAATATTTTGAATGATCAAGAAAGAGAGTCAGATGGAGGAGCGAGTGAAATAGACAGAGAGGGAGTTGATAGAGCTAGAGCCTAGAGGTAGAGAGAGGGAGAGAAAGTGAGAAATATTAGAAAGAGAGAGAGAGAGAGAAAGAGAGAGAGAGAGAGAGAGAGAGACTCAGAAAAGAAAAAAATACAAGAAGCTTTGTATTTCCATCTGAGATAACATCCCATGAAAATATTCTCTCTTTAGAGACAGGAAGGCATCAGTTCATGTTCACCTATATTTTAACACAAGTGTGAACAACATCCTTCTGGCTCTGAACAGATGATAGTAATATCAGATAACCAAAAGGGTTTTGACTCTTTGTAACATTTGAATATTGAAAAAGACGATCTTAGAGGGCTCTTGGATACATCATTGCCAGTATTGAATAGACGCAATTCATATACCAAGACTTTGTATTGCATAATTTTCAAATTATCAATTCATACTGTCAGTCTGTATGCAGGTCTTGCATCGCCTGGCCATGCAGCCCCTTGTCCACTTCCATTGTTGACACAGTAGCTTGTAATTCACTGATTGCTCAGTTAATTGACTTTCATCTACAAGGGTGTTTGTCATCACAGGCTGGCTAATTGAAAGATAGCTGATTATTCATAAGTCTGATTATGTACATATAACACATCAAGTCTTGAGCAAGGCTCCATGGGTATTGAACTTAATATAGAGTGGTTCGTTCTAGTTTTAATTTTTAATTTCACATATTAAAAGGTTTTTC
The DNA here is from genome assembly GCA_035222895.1 of Strongylocentrotus droebachiensis. Taxonomy (NCBI): domain Eukaryota; kingdom Metazoa; phylum Echinodermata; class Echinoidea; order Camarodonta; family Strongylocentrotidae; genus Strongylocentrotus; species Strongylocentrotus droebachiensis. The sequence goes on along the minus strand of JAVYIG010002594.1, from coordinate 181,166 downwards.
ACATTGTTAAATAAATCACATAATTTTCCTTTTTAAAGAAAATGTGTTCATATTCATGACAGACAAAGCAGTGTGGCATTCAGCTCCTAATGAACTTAAATATTATGTGTTAGCTACTGTGTTGTATGTGTTTAGCTAATCATATCACAACCATGTACAGCTATCAAATATTCAGTTCATTAAGTTGAGCAAGTGATATGAAATTTTGTCCCTTTAAAATATCTTCATGAATAATGCATTGAGATATTGAGCATTGAGCCTATCACAATCATTCACAGGGGTTGACCAAAATCTCACATTTGTATATGTGAAATTGCTAGTTTTTGAGGGTATTTAGGTGAAACCCTAATTGTGAAACATGTTGATGACTACAATTGCTAACCTCAGTTTGGATTCTATAAATCAATGAATGGATGCTATTTGAAGTTCTGTCTCTTTCACACACCTCTCTGCCCCGACAATCCCGCCCTTACCCCATTTTTGGATTTTTAAATTTTCATTCATTCGTTACACACATTTTGCTGATAATATCATAATATTCTTAAAAGGTTCTTCACCTTTTAGACATTTCACATTGCGAAGATTGTGTTTACCATTTCCCCAAAGCCCAAATTCAATTAAAACCTGGTGCAAAGAATGTGGGTCTTGCTAAGAGTAAGGGGCTGTATAATATCAGGAAAACGTAGATGAATATCTCCTGACTATTACTAAAATTAAATTCATGCTTGGGGCTAAATAAAGAATAACCAGGTCTCACATCTGCCTCACTATTTCACAGGTACATATCATTTTAAAGGCTGCCAAACCTGCCATGCACACTCTGCGTGTACTTTACATTAAAAAATGTTGACAATGTACTACAATGTGTGTTGTAGCAGAGGTTTAATCCAGAACTTGAGATGTATGTACATGTATGACATTCTTCTTTTCAAATACTGTTTGAATTTCTCCTTATGTAAAAGGATCTAAAACGCCATCTAGGCAGTAAGATAAAGAAGACATTTGTATTTGGAAGAAAACAAAATTACATCTTGTTTCTTTAAAGTTTCTTTAAGAAAAAACCTTTTCTTAAAAACCCTTCTGCCTTCCAGTATCTTTCCAGTATCTCTCTTTCCCCTCTTCAGATGTACAAGTATATACCCCCCCCCCCTTCTCCATATCTCTCTACCTCTCTCTCTGTCTCTCTGTAATCATGATGCTGGTTTGGCTATAAATTTAAATGCTAACTTTTTCCTTGGGGCTTACAATTATTCTATAACAGGCCAATTAAAACATTTTTTGTATGTCTTGTGTAATTGAACCACCCCTACACAGCATGATTTTAGCGCAGAGTATCACATTTTACCAACAGCTAGTTCATGTAAGTTTGACAGTTTTAAGTGGGCTTGTATAGCTACTGCATACATGTACATGCATAGTATTCGTCTACATACAAGATCATGCATGCTTGATGCATGAATACAAAAAATGGCAATATGTGTAGGTCTACCTAAAGTCCTAAACATGTCATATTGTAAACAATTTTAATCATCAACTGTCTGGGAAAAGTCCTTTTGAGAGACAGACTGATAGGGAGGAAAAGAAGAAAAGAAACAGTGGGGAGATAAACAAAAGAACTACAGAAAAAGATTCAAAATTTGTAATTAATAATTTTTGTGGAGGGATGGGCAAAGAATTAAAAGACTATTCAAGAGAGGAAAAGAGAGTTTGAGAAAGAGAGAGAGAGAGATTGAGAAACAGAGAGAGAGAGAGAGAAAGAGAGAGAGAAAGAGAGAGAAAGAGAGAGAGAGAGAGAGAGGGGGGGGGGGACGACGTTATTGCTCACGGATAAACTAGAAAGATATGGATGAATATTTCATTCTGTTTTGCATAAGTTTGTACAATATTCTCAGCCATGAGTTTGTATTGCTAGATGTGACTGTGTGCACAGTGCTGTGTTTAGATAGCTGACCATGTGTGTTGACTGCAGTGTGAACACACCTAAGCTGGACAATGCATCCCTTATTCCGCACTGACCTCCATGCCCTGACCCCTCTTATGAGATACTTTGATAACTGACTTTATTTTCATAGGTATAATGCTGTCATAATAAATGGAACTGGATAAGGAGTATGTCACAGGCTAAAGCTTTTATTTAGGTGTGATGATTCCAACCATCCCATTTGAGTTTACAAGGCTCTGCTCTGAAGGCACAAACCCTAATTGTCATTTGCCAGTAACGATGTCTGCATTGTGCATCTAGGCTCTGTACTTGAGCTGCTCTGGACACCCATTAGGCCTGTCCTCATCAGCTCGAGATTGCCACATAGCCCGCTATTTCTGATTTGGGAAGTAATCCAGAAGTTACAATTCGCGCCTGCATCAGCTCGAGACTCGAAACTCGAGCTTGAGAAATTAGCTCGAGATATTTTGCTTAGCGTTCGCGCATAATGCGAGTCTTCGGGCATGAAGACGCTCTGGACAAATAGCGGGATATTAAATTTGCCAAATAGCCAAAGATATCTCAGGATGATTAACTCGACCAAATATCCCGCTAAGCAACTTCGGGCTGATGAGGATGCAAATTAACTGGATAATTTGCGATAAGGATAGTTAAATTAGCGGGATATATACTTGGCAATCTTGAGCTGATGAGGACAGGCCTAGAAACTGACCATGGACTGGCAGGGGGGGGGGGGGGGCAGAGGAAGTAGAGTGGAAGGGTAGTTACTCTAATGATATGAGACCCAATAAGATGAAATATGATGATAGTTAAAGATTAATCAACTATCATTACCCAATTCTTTATTAATTTGAAAGCAACGCCTAAACTTTATCTTGATTTCATGCAGAGAGTAAGCATACTATTAATAACCCTCACCTACATGCAGAGGGAGAAGGGGAGAGAGAAAGAGACAGAGAGAGAGAGAGAAAGAGACAGAGAGAGGGAGAAAGAGAGGGGGGGGGGGGGATTGAAAGAACTTTATGTGTATTGTTTGAAAACTGTTTACATCTTATCTATGAATATATTTCATACCAAATTGACTTGGTCCTTACCTGTCAACAAGAGAATAAACCACGCCAAAATAATAGATAGGTAGAGATTTTTGTTTACATAGACAAAGAAAATTTGTTGTGGCATTGTTTAACAATGTTAAATCTGAGATGCACGGCCCTATGTGTTATCAGTGTCGGTTTGGTCTAATGACGAAGCCCTAAAAAATTGCGCTTCAAAATGATTTGACCTAAAGGTTTATAATTATCATTGCAGCATGAGCTAAATCCAGGATTTTATTTCAGAATCTGAGACAAGTTACCCAGTCCCTTTAAGTCCATCTTAGACAAAGAAAATTGTTGATAACACAATGTGAATAATATGATGGTGTTCAGTCTAGTTTCGAGACTAATAATGACAGGAGAGATTTAGATGAACATTATGATTATGTCTGACAGTTGTGTTTTATAAAGAATGTTATGTTCCTAATGGATACAATCATTTTATCCATAATCTGTAATTTCCTGCATGGATTTATCTTAATCCTTGAAATGCTTACAGGATGGATCAAACAATAATAGAAACAAAACACACATTGTATTATATTATAATACGTTCCGAGTAGGCCTTACTCAAGCCTCCAGGCAATGTCAGACACACTTATAAGAATATGGAACAAACAAAAAAAGGAAAATGTAGAGAAAGAAGAGATGATAAAGAAGAGATATGAAGATTCCTGAATAATTCATGAAATACATTTATTTGAAGTTGAGAAACAGCTGACAAATATTGATAATGATATTGCTAGTGTGGCTTCATTTCAATGTAGTATTTATTTATTTGTCCAATGTCATTTAACATGGATATGATGGTGAGATTTGTTTGCATTTTAGATGTTGCTACATGTCTACCCCATCCCCTGTAATTGCTTTGATATTGAAATGCCTGTTTGTAAATAAATCATGAATTGAAGTACAAATTTTGTCCAGTAGTGTTATAGTGTATGATTCATTGATTTCACACTGCACTACATAGATACAATTTTATTTAAATTATGAGATATTCTTGGATACATAACCTTTGATCTTGATTAAAAAATATTCATTGATTTTCATTTTTCACATGAAATTATGATTTTAGGGTCATGTAAATCAGTATAAAAGAAAAAAATGGTAGGGGCAGTTCAATGTCAATAAGAAACAAGATTATGAAAAAAGTGAACATATTTGTTACATGTACATGATGAAAGTAAGGACAGCTAATGAACTTAACTCAAAAAGGAAATTGAAGGAGGAAAAGTTTCTTGTGAATTTGATGAGATCTCCGGTTGGAATCGTTTTACAGGGCTGGTCAAACTTTTCTTAGATATTTGAGAAATCTCTGAATTAGGCAATTTTGGCAAGAGTCTGATACTTAAGATCGTATGGCATAATTATCAGAGACTTTAAGAATGATAATTGCACTATCAGTACCGTAGTTACTAAAACTTTTGGGCATTATCTCCTGAGAGCAAAAAGGATGTTAATTAATTTATTTTAATGAAGAGTTTAAAGCCTTTCTGGTTCCAAAGTGGTGATATTTTATATGAAAAATAAATACATGTTAATATTCAGTGCTTCCCAGACAGTTTGCTAATAAATTTGCTCATTGAATCAGATGACTAGGATTGCACATCTTTAAACAACTGAAGTACTAAAAAAGAAGGCAGTTGTTCAAATTAGATTTGAATCTGTGAACCTTCATTTGATCTGTTGAGAGCCGGAAGGGTGTTACCTCTGTGCATGTGTATATTATTTAATGCCCTTCTGGCTCCAAAAATATGAAATGATCATTAAAGCAGTGTCTTGCTTGATTTAGGGCGTGTTTATGCTTCACTTTTTCTGGCCAGAATCAGGCATCTGTTACGCGTTTAGTTTAAAACATGGTTGCGTCCATGCTCACTTTTCTAGAATCACCGAAAAACGGCGATCACGATCGCCGATCGTAAACTCACAAAAAGATGCGTTTACAATTTGTAAACGCATTTAAATGGGGTCTACGTAGCATGCACAGTGAAGGTTTGCAAATCCAGCTGGAAGACCAATTAAGGCCACACAGGGAGAATTGCCTGGAGGAGCCTGAGAAGTGAGCATAAACAGTACACCGTGGAACTGCGATTACGATGAGCGTTACAAATCGCTCATTCTGCCTTCAAAAGTGAAGCATAAACACGCCCTTACCTGACTTGAGTCTGTCTCTCAAAATGTCCTTCTTCAAATAAGAAGTTGTCTGTTTAGAGCCAGAAGGGGGTTAATTCTGTGAGTATATGAGTTAACACACTTCTTGCTCCAAATGATCCAGTGAGTAGTTTCATTTAATATTAAATATTTGTTGAGAGTTTTAAAGTGACTTGTTAAGTGATATATGTTAATATGATTGCAGGGCCCTCAGGGAGAACAGTATGTATACTGATGAGGCTACCCTGGGTAAACAAGACATAATATTATTAGTAGTATTATTAGTGATGAAAACCTACATGTACATGTATTTCAGATGTATTCTAACAAAAGTCATGCAGAAGAAGAAGATTATTTCATAGATTAGGATACACACAAAGATACAAAGAGCAATATCACTTAGTACTTTTACTGGTGGGGGGGGGGGGGTGAAAAGAGAAAAGACATGGACTCAGCATAGAGGAAGGGAGCGAGGGAGATGTGAGTTACTTGCTGAGTGGATGAATTGTGATGGCGAGAAAAAGAAAGAAGGTGATCATGGGGATCTCTTGCTGGAAGGATTATAAGATTTGTCATTTTAGGGCTTCATTATCTTTAGGGATATTAACCACTTTCAAATTGAGATCAGGAGTCACTTTCACATAAGTGAATAATTCTTACAAAGAATATGTTTGGTCTGTACAGTGTACTAACGTATATGATCTATAACCTCAACTCAAAATATTTCTGAAGTTTTGTACAAACATATATCTCTTAGACAATACAGACATTTACTTTGCATATTAGTTTTAATCCAGCTTAACCAGCTGCTTAGATAATGCTTAATATCTGCCAAGTCATTAGATGACAGTAATTAGTTGTTTGAATGACAGTTTGGGCGGGCATTCTTTTTACCCTTTTCTATCTATGACCCCTCCCTAACTTGAGGGACAATGATGATTGGGGAGGCACTAAACAATCAGGGTGGGAAGTTGATTTATTTTCATAGAATTTCTGTGACTCATTAATAGTCTTTATCTACACTCTTAAGATTGAGGGCACATCTTAAAGATACTATTTCCCTTTTGCAGCCAACATCACATTCTGAAGAACTTTGCAGGAATTATGAATATGTCATGTATGTCCTATCTGTGAAATTTAAACATTAGCAGTGTCTTAATATTCAAATTATGCAAGGAAACCTGTTTACTTGCTTGACTTCACTCTCAGACACTATCGAGTGACTGACTGGCTTTTATTTCTTTTTTGGTAATAACATACATGAAAAGAGTTGTAAAGGGTACATGAGCATTTGTCTACATCAATAACCCACTTCTTGTAATGGCCAAAATTAAACTGATTGAATCTTTGTGCAGCATAAAACGTACGACCATTCAGTAGAAAGGTCTGAAAATCAGACTATTACTTACTGGCTCTGTAGCTCTTAAGTCGATTCGACAACTAATTATCGTTATTTTCCCACGTAAAGACATTTTCAAGCCCCCTTATTTTTAGGAAAGTTCTAAATTAGTATTATCTTTCAAATGCCGTTGGAATTTAACTTTTTAATTTTTTGGCCTGCAAATGGGACATAGTACCTTTAAAGAACAGAAATCAGATACATGCATTTCAAATTTTCAAATTACTTTGTATAGCCAGTACATGGTTTTAATGATTTGGTCATTAAGAAATGAAGCCAAGTTTTCAAAGAACCCTACTAAATAAAAAGAAGTCACTAGTGAAACATAGCAAAACCAAGACATAATGAATTAAGCAAATGTGATTTAATACAGAATCACAGACATTGTTAATATCCACTATTTAGAAATATATGATGGTAGAAATGGCAGTGAAAGTTATTTATCAAATGAATTGTATTCATAAAGTTCAGATAAAACCACATGAAAATTAGCATACTTATTATTGATGAAGCTTCTTGTTTTCAAAATGTCTTCAATATATAATTATACTAAGAAACTCAAAAAATTAGTAAAAATACATTTATACATTTTACAGCATGACTAATCCTTCATATAGAGTGAAAATTTGACCATAAACTTGTAAGCTCTAGCTGTGGAGGCATTTGAATCACTCATCAGCTGTAATTAGAACCTTGGTCAACTCACAAGTTTACCCTGAAGCTGACCTGAAGAGCTATGTGGAAAACCTTGAACAAGCTTCATATAAACTCTCTTGAACTTCCACTAACCAAGCAAGGAATTCTTTATCAATATTATTTAATTTAGTAGTGAAATGGTTGCTATGGTAACAGAAAATAAAGACCAATTATTGATCTGGCTTTTAATAGAATTATGTTGATCGTTGACAAGCTTGAGAAGAAGATTTGAAATTAATATTGATTTGTGCATTTTCTAAGTGCCCTTTGAATTAGTCTTGCTGCATACAAAGTATTTGTATTTTACTATTTTCATGATTTGATAGCTCAGCTCAAAAGTTAATTAGTTTTTGTGAAAGCAGTTGAGATTTATCAGTAGAAAATGACACATCTTTTATGAATAAAGTGAATATTTTGAGCTTAACATGGGGGGGGGGGGTACTATAAGTGCAATTACATGTATGTAGAAATGCTATTCTTCACAAAGATTTTTCTATCTTATTTTCATTTATTATACCTCTAATCCTATTTATAATATTCATTATCAAGGGTGTAGAAAAGGCAGTCCCAAAATAAACCTGTGAATGTGCAGTTACACTGATATAGTTTTTCAAATGCAAAGCCTTAGTATCAAAGCATGTACCGGTACCTTTTGTTTAGAGAACAAATCTATAATGATGGATGTTCTGAATTTTCATGACTGTTCTTCTTTCTTCTTTCATGTTAAATGTGACACCTTTGATTGGACTGCCCTGAGACTATCTTGAGACCATTGACAGATCTAATCTGATCATTAAACCTCTTTTACTTAATCAACCGTTTATCCTTCCCATAGGGCTTTCACTTTGAGTCATCTCAAGTAAATTTAGTCACATTAGTTCCGCTGACAAACATTCTATGTCCGACTCATAGCAGATAAGACTCTCAAATAACTTTCCTGACTTCTTATGGAAACCTAGTCAGAATCAAAGAAAACAGAAATAAAATCATCTATCATAACTTGAAGAAAAATAAAGTATCCACCATGGGATACATTACATCTGTTTTGAATTTGAATCATTGTGATTCATGAGTCTGGGGATGAAAAACATCACCTTCAGGAATAAAAGATATGTAGTTATTGAGATTTGTTATCTTTGACTGTTCAACATTTTACCCTAAGGGTTTAATAACATTAACAAGAATGGACAGAAATACTGTACATGAGGTCTAGAAGTATAATGATAGAGATGATATTTGAGCCATTATGCCAAAGCTGGTTAATAATAATTGTGGAGTGCCAGGAATGTAAAGTCTGACAGATATGAGCCCTAAACAAGAATCCTCTATTTTTATTATTATTCAAAATGTTGAATTATTTGTTAGCAAAACAGGTTTATGTAATGACAAAACAAAACCCCAACTAAAGTCTGGCAAAAACGTGTCACCAATCTGATAATATCCAACAGATGAATAGTTTTGTGTTCTTATTCTCAAGTATTATTGAATTCTTAATGAGATCTAATTACCATTTTTATGCATTTATTGTCAGGGTGAGTAACAGAATATATGAGAGTTAAAGTTACTTTACTATCTTTCCTCCTTGGTATGGTGAAGGAGTTGCTATCGTCATTCCTGGGGTCTTGATAAAAGTTCAAGACAGACATGGTTAGGCGTCTTCTGTTCTCTTGAACTCTCTAAAAACCTTGGGATTTCCTTCCCTTTTTCTTTTCTTTTTACTTAAGTCCTACGATACTCTGTAAGTTGTTTGGTCATCATATCCTTCTATGGCGTATATTGTTTCAATGCACAGTACAAGAATACCTCTGTAGCCTAGTTTGATACACATGACTTGTCGTTACTTACGTTCAACTGTAGATTGTTTGTATGCATACATAAAGGCCCGGTCACACAGCCCTCCACGGGCGTATCGCGGCCGAATCACGGCCAAAAATTTCTGCCCGTGAAGCAGACGCTGTTGGACGCTTTGAGGTCGCGATAAAGACGCGATACAGCCGTACTTTACCCGTCGTTACACGCGGTTAGAAATTCACACGCGGTTGGCCGCGCGAAAAAGTTTTGGGCTGCCCAAAAATTTAGACCGCGGGTAATCGCGGGCGGTACACGTGGTACACGTGGTACACACGCGGTAAAGACGCGGTACAGACGCGGAACGAACGTGCTAGGACGTGCTACGGCCGCGGTTAAGACGTGGTTACACGCGGAATTGGACGCGAAATTTTAGCGGGTAATCGCGGGTGGAGCACGGTCATAGCACGTTTGTTCCGCGTCTGTACCGCGTTGTTATCACGTGCATTAGCGTGTGTACCGCGTGTAAGCGTGGTAGGCCGCGGTACCGCCGCGCTTCACCCGCGATAAGGACGCGGAACAGTCGCCGGCGTCTGTTCCGCGGGCATACCACGGGTAAACCGCGGGTAAGCCAATTTTGCACATTTTCCACCACGGGTAACCGCGGGCAAAAAAAAATCGCGAAATTTTACCCGCGATACAGACGCGAAAGGCTGTGTGACCGGGCCTTTACACAATGAATATACCTGTTCAAGTGCATAAGCCTCATAACCCCCTGGTGTACCCAAGAGACACATGCTACAAAGTGCCATTTCATGACAGGTTTATTTTTAGCACAAGTGTTATGGAGAGACAAAATAAAGGACAATAATGTTGTCTTTTTGGAGGCAGTTAGGCATTAACTCCTATATTTTAACACATAGTTAATGCCCTTCTGAAGCTAAAAAGAGGATATACCTCTACATGGGCACAAAATGGACCTCATTTTATTCATATTACAAATACAAACAATGACTTTGCTTAATTTTGTTATGATTACCGCATGTTCTTGATTGCATGAAATATGATTAGTCATATTTCATCATTTCCTAGTTGACCATTGTTGCTCTCAATTCTATATTATTAGAAACATTTTACTTTCATATCTTAGAGTTTCAGAAGTGCCTAGTTGAGTTGTTTAGATCTATTTTTACTCTGTGAGGAACCAGGAGAAGGTTCCTGAATGACAATGTTCATCTGAGTCACAGGTAGAACCAATAATATGTGTGTGAGACCATAAGGACCCAGTCATACCTATATGATACCTAGATACCTAAAATAGTCAAGCCTGATACCAGGTCATCTGATATTTTCTCTGGCAACATTTGCTCTGACAGCTTTATTTCAACAAAAATAAAGAGTGAGGTATAGTGCTGGGTCCCGTATTGTAGTTAGGAATTTGACTAGTGTAAGAAAGTGATCAAGGCACAATTTGGCCTTCTTGTCTCATAAGATCACTGATGGACATGTCTTTTCAAGATGCTGTCCAATCAGAGTAGAAGAAATAATAGCTTGGGAAATACATAAGCCGCATCTGAAATGTCCTTGTTAAGTCGCAGGCTCATTACCTTATAGCAACTCACCATCGACTTAACTATCTAGCACTACCAGTTACCTCGATAATGATTTGATATCCAAGTCTTGTTTCTCAATCTGTTTAATTATCAACTCCACGAGCCTCATAGGTTCTTAGGTTGTGTTGAAAAAGGAAACATAGTCAAAACCTGGAGTACTGAGCCATTGCCAAAGTCCCCCGGAGCCCAGTAACATTGAATACGGTAAATCAATTTACAATCAAATATAAAAATTGAGGCAAATATCATCTGTTCGGAGCCAGAACGATGCTAACAATGGTCTGTTAAAGTTAACCATACAATGCCCTTTTGGGCTATTTCAATTAACTTTGGGAGAGTCGTCTCTGCGCTACAGGGCCCTGGTCTAACAGCTGGACCAGGAATTAACACTGGTTCCAAGGATTCGGCCAGAAGAGGGACAGGTCAAAGAAAAGGACTCATTTATTGTATGAACATTGCTGGCACTCTATGACTGTGACCTCATATTGTGTAACTGTCAAAGTGAAGGGGAAGTGTTTCCTTACACCTAATCATTCTGACAATCAGTGCTAATTACTAGATACACACGGTGGTCATAGGATGGGTTAGGCTTTAAAAATTTTACACTTCTTTGATTTGATTTCATAATCTGAGATAGTCATCGCATTGAAATACAGAACAGATGCAAATAATGATACATAAAATCAAGGGTACCACAAAGACCAAGGCGATCTTGTCAAGACAGTCCTCTTATGAGTCAAAGAAATAAAAGAAAACATTATTTTTGTTCTATTTATTTTCTCTAAATTTGTGCTTTGAGGAATAAGCAAGAACATTTTTTTTTTTGGGGGGGGGGGGTAGGGGGGGGGGGCAGCAGGTGCCTGGGGGAATATTATTTGTGTATTAAAGTTATGCCAGGGATAGGGGAATCCACCAATGGTATAATTGATGAATATGTAATCAATTGAATGATTACTTTTCATATTCATTGTCAGAAAAGCATCCCCAAAATCATTCTTGCACCTCAAGTTCCTACTTTAGTGACAATTGCAGAAAATCTGTAATAGCTAGGACACAAGTCATTTGCCATGATCTTTATTGATATCCCACAAAACTTCAGGGATATGTTACTTGAGGCTTTTCAAACAAAGTGGAAAGCTGCTCGCACTTGATGATACCAAGATGATAGAGAGATGTTTCAAAGTCACAAGGAAGTTTCTCCTTACCATTGATCATTCATATGATTGGTGCTAATCAGACTAGTGCTAATCAATGAATAAACTTGTAAGGATGAACTGGACCTATTAACACGCCCATGATTTGATTACCCAATGGCAAATAGTCCACACTCTCTCCCTCTCCCTCCCCTCCCCTCTCTCTCTCTGCTTCTCTCTTTCTGCTTCTCTCTTTCTGCTTATCTCTCTCTTTCTCTCTGCTTCTTTCTTTCTCTCTCTCTCTGCTTCTCTCTTTCTCTCTCTCTTCCCCTCTCACCCTCTCTCTATCTCTTTCTCTCTCTGCTTCTCTCTTTCTCTCTCTCTGCTACTCCCTTTCTTCTCTCTCTGCTTATCTCTTTCTCTCTCTGCTTATCTCTCCCTCTCTCTGCTTCTCTCTCTTTCTCTCTTTCTCTCTTTCATACATCATACAATGTACCTTAAAGCACACTCTCAATCACCTCCCCCTCAGAATTCATTTTTTCCTTCTCACTTTTCATATTTACCGGTACTCTTTCTCATATCTTTCTCATATTCAAGCTCTATGCCTTCCACAACAAAATATAGATCTACACTCCCAATGGAATTTGATTTATTAGAGAAAGGGAAAATTCAGAGTCAAGACTAACTTTAACAAGCAATGGGATTTTCCACTTTAATGTATACTTGTTAATTCATGTTGATACATGTATGTTCATCAGTTTGGTTGGTTGTTATTTCCTATTTCCAACAGGATGACTAAAGATAATTGTTGGTTTTGTGGTCTAGGTAACAAAGTGAATACAATTATAAAACTTATGTAGAAATAATTTCAGAAATGAACACATCGAAACTCCCTTAATTGTGTAACTATATTCATTTAGGCCCTGTCATTCTAGCAGTCAGCCTTGTGCCATAGAAATATGTCACATTTTAAGGCATGTTTTAATATCAAATAATACATCAATACAACAGATAATCAATAGTTTTCAGGGATATTAGATTGCCTTGCATTAGAGATCAGATTTCATTTACACTGAACACCAGATTACTATAAATGCCTTGAAATATTTTTAAAATTTGTTTTATAATGTTGTGTCATGAAAAGCTGATAAATGTATAAGATGAAGATATAATATATAAATGGTCCTTTGCCACTTTACAAATTAGATTATAAAAGCTGTAATGTGAGAGCCCATCTCACACTACCTACTATGTGATATACTTGCAATATGCAGCCAAGTCAAAATAGATTTCCAAATCAGTTTTTCACTTCATTAGATTATTCTAAATTCAATATCCAACAACACTCTATACATATTGAATTGTAATATTGCTGATCTCTGTTCTAATGCATGCTTAGCTGAAGCAGCTGATGAATGCATTGAGGCTGTTAGGCAGGAAACTTATGGAAGTCAGGTAAAATAATCAGTAATTTATCATAATTTGGATGTCTACTGTCAGAAATAAAGGACATAATAATGATCGTTGGACAATTGAAAACCCATCATGAGATTTTTTTTTATGAGGGGGGGGGGGGGGGCTGCATGAGGGAGTTTAAATGACCCATTCCTGAGGGCTCCTGTTTCCTTTTCATCCTTCATTTCTTGCTTTTCTTTCTTCCTAACCTATATTACATATTCCTTTTTTTCTTTCTTCTATTTCTTTTATTTCTTTTATTCTTTTTACTCCATTGTTACATTAATTTTATTTCCCCATTTTTATTCTTTTGTCTTGCTTTTAAAATATTTATGAAGCTCTTTCTTTTGAATGCTGTTTATTCATTTTAGAACATGAAGAGTGCTCATGATATGATGAATGCCTTACAATATGCTGGCCACAATCCATCATCCATGACATTCCCGTTACCAGAAAGCACTAGAATACAAGAAAAATGTTGTTATGAAACTGTTTTGGCTTATTCCACCTTAGAATTATGAAACCCAGACACATAATTAATTCATATGTTTTGATGAAAGCAAGTTAAGTAGCTCAGAATCTACTATGTGGCATAAACCTCTCTACTCCCACTGATTATGTTTAATGCATTATAATGGATTGCACGATAAAATACTTTGTAGGCTATGAATAGATGGCAAAGCATTCCCCTTACCTTGAGAGGAAATAAGTATCATTATCTATACCTTAGAAAGATAATGGCTCATGTATGGTTTTAGGTAGGGTACAAGGAAAGATAGTAAATGCATAACAGAAAGTAGGGTACTTCAGATGAAAAAAAATACATTGTTGCCTATAAAAGTGGAATAATTTTTGTAATACCTCTCATCATCACCATCTTCTAACAAAATTGCCAATTTGAGATTTGCATAGCTACAGTGATCTCACATTGCAAATATTCATAACTCTCTCCTATTGGTCTGATTTATTTCAAACTTACGCCATTCTGTTTCCCTTATTTTTCTGCTTTCATACAAATTAATTTGTTATAAGTGTTGGATTGACGCTACTTCACTGGAGGGCTTCAAGGGAGCGCTTCCACCAAGCATCTAGACCAAGAACTAGATAGCTTATTCCTCAGCACTACATCCTGACTTATGGATCCTGCTGAGTATTGTCGTAGAAGTAGAAGTAGTAGATTGTTCTTTTGGTTTGTCTGAAAATCATATTTAAACAAAAAAGAATTGGTGCTCATTCCTAATAAAATAATGCAATATCTTAGGTCATGAAAAAGCGTGATATTGTAATTATGAAACGGTGACAAGAGAGTGTCTCCAGTCGTTCAATTATTTAATGAAACCTGGCACATAACAGGAAGATTTACCAAACATGCTTGATGGGTAAAACAGATGGTGATTAGCATAAGGCAATGGCAAGGTTATCAAGGCATCGACTAAGCATGGCCATCGCCATGGTGATACATAATTTTCAACTCAGGTATGCGGATGAGAAATTGAATAATGGACAATCTAGTCTGCTGATCAAAACAACAGACAGGCAGTTCTTTGTATCAGGGAGGTGTATGTAGTAAACAGAAAGGATATAGGCAAAAGTGTGTTGTGAAAAATATATACAGAGAAAGTAGAATAGTTCAAATACCAATCAAAAGAATTAGGATTTTGTTTTTGTTTTTACCTGACTGCTAAGAAAGCATGAGTATGCTTGTAAGTAAGCAACCAGGGGACAGACGGCTTTTAGTCCCCTCCAAGGGACTTGGTAATGAGAATTAATGTCTTACCAAAGGGCACTAGTGTATTGACTTGGTTTTGAACCTGGGATCTTCTGGTTACGAGACCACTGCTCTACCACTGAGCCATGGTGCTTCCATTTAAATGATTGTGCTATTGAGTGTATGGTATTAAGATCACTTCGATTAACAAGATTGATCAATATAGATTTATTATCATGATAATGAGTGAGTATTAGGAGCTGACATATATATGACAGCATTTAAAACTTGAATTACAGTCTTTATTAGAACCTCTTATGATAAAGCAGTTATTGAAAGCCTTAGAAATTAGAAAATACGAAGAGAGTCCAAGATACACATCCCTGTTTTTGATAAGGCATGGTCAGACATGACAAGATGACAGGGGATCAAATGAACTCCCACTCTGACTTTTCACCTGTTTGAAATTAATATCTGGCTCTTATTTTGCTCCTGCATAGGTCAAATTGCTGCAAAGTCATAATTAAGGGTATCAGCCTGCGGGCATAGCTGCTAATTAGTCTAATTTGATTTGAGTGATCATACCGAAGAAGTGATTAATGGAGACCATGTCTCTCCTTCTCTCACTTAACATGAAGATTATGCAGGATTAGAATGTTTCCATGCCCAGATGTGGCTCTCTTCACCTATATGCCACGGATTGGTTTAAGTCTCATATTATAGGTTAATCTTTGAGGATCATGGGCTCTCTTTCCTTTCTTTTTCCTTTCCGTCCCTATTTTTCTGACCCAATTTCTTTCTCCTTTTCTTCATCTTCTTTTCTGCATGTTCTCTTTACCATGCTCCTTACATACCCCTGCTCACCTATCCTCCCCATCTCACTGTCTCTCTCTGTCTTGCTCTCTTCTGTCTCTGAATGCCACAAGTGCTGTATTGAATAGTACCATTGTATTTGTAACATTGAATTCAGAAGATGACCAAAGGTGACCAAGAAAGAGGAATAAGATGGGAGGGTAACTGAAATGCAAATGATGGTTATGAACTCTGATAAAATGCCTTATTAACAGCCCCATTTCTTGATATATTTTATCTTAGAGAAGTTAGAAAAACAGAACTATTAACAACGAAACTATCCACACCCTTACCAAGCTTAGTTGTTTTCTCTTCTAAGTACATGTATGTACAAAATGGATTTGTCCTGATTAATTTTATGTTTCTTGAGAATGCGACTAACCCCCTGTCCACACACAACATTTTCCGTGATTAGGCGTGATTAGCTATACCGTTTCGCGATAGTGATACCGTTTTGCGATAGTTTTACGATGAAAATAGTGTGTGTGGACGCTTACTAACGATACGTCGTATAACGAAACTAGTCTAACGAAACGCAGGTTTGGGCATCGTTTCGAACTGAAACTCAATAAAGAATCACGCCTAATCACGCCTAATCACGGAAAATGTTGTGTGTGGACAGGGGGAGTGTAACTAGTGTAACTAACTGGGCGGGGCTTAACGTGACCTCGAGCGAAAGGAGACCAGACCTCTCATTTTCGCTTCCATTTCATGACAGCAGTTAGCAAACTGCGCACCTATACGACATTTCGCTGTAGAGTTTCAGGATTACTTTCTTCTGTGTGTGGACATCCTGGAATTTATACGATGATTATTTATACGACTTTTCTTGTGTGTGGACACTCTGAAATTTATACGATGATTCTTTATACGACGTTTCGTTACAGAGTTTCGGGATAAATTGTTTTGTGTGTGGACACGCTGATAATAAGCTTACATCTGAAAGCATTCAACAAATAAAAGGCCCTAATTCAACCAGTCCACCTTTCATTCTTGAGTTACAAACCACAAAAACATCAAATTTACAAGGGGTGTGAATAACTAAGTTGTTAACTATATATAATCTTTCGGCTCAGTCTTTAGTTGAGATTAAGGAGGAAGGGTGGTGGCACGTAAGGGGATTTATATTTGTCATCTCGTTGATTGAGGCACAGATCTACTATTCTGCTTCCTTCAAGAAATGATCGTAGGATGTGAAATGGAAACTTTCCTGGTCCAGACACTTACACAACAACTTTAACACCAAACTAGAGGGTCTGTCCATGGTCTGTCCACGGTCAAACTGACCTTACAAATATCCGGACCAGATAGTTGAAACGAATGTAGGACATGTTGAATTTGTGTCAAGAATTTTAGCTTTGCTTAGGATACGGTTTGTGACAGGGTACCACATATCATACGGTATCAGTTTGGAACACAGAAATACACAAGTCTCAAGTCTGCTGACTTTGAACAGAAATGCTTCTCTTGTCAGAGGAGCAAGCATTATACCAATAGGCCCTACTGGACAAGCCATAAAATGTATGCTTTTTAATGAGATTGTGTTCATCTTGTCTGTTTGTAAGGTTCAATTGTGATTGAGAAAATTGAGATTTTTTATGACAAAATACGAGATTGAAACTAATTGCAGGCTTTTCTCTGAAATGATGGGAAAGTTGGAACGTAAAGAAATTAAATTATTATTCTAGGAAGCTGGTAAGGTTGAAATATCTTCATGAGGAGTAAAATACTTAAATAGAATATTTAAATCAGTCATGCATTACCGGTATGCTAAAAATGAGGGCCACATTTCTGTTTTTCCCCTCTGTATTGGATTACAGGTACCTGTTTCTTTTCCAAAACTTCTTGAATTTTTGTGTAAGTAACAATACATTGTTTCTTTATAAATTATGTGTACATGGTTTTAATCTACCTGCTTGAAAAAATATGTTCTAATATTGCATTCACTTTTATACCTCTTGCAACACACATTTCCCTTATAACACTAACCATGAACTAGAATGTCTAATTTTATAGCCACAATTTTTAATCCAATCAGAATTTTGTAAAATCCAAACAGGCCAGTGACATATGTCCAGGTGACTTTCCCTCCAATGGTGAAGGTTGTAGTATTGATTTTAATACCATGTAATTATGGACAAGCCGAGAAGGCATGAATGTTATTGACCCAAGTCACAAGGTCATCCTCGTTTTTATTCTGATTCATCAGATATGTAGGGCTCCTCCTGTCACCCGAGCATGGCTGAGAAACTGTAATTAATTTTGGCTAATAAAGTGCAGTGCTCATTTTTGTGATATTCTTGTTTCTTGTGATAATGTCTCTTATTTTTGTGATTATCTCTTTGGATTGGACCAACCATTTCGGTATCCTAAATCTGTAGTAAAAAAAAACGTTTGGTCTAATTATAGTTCTACTAAAATAAGCAATGTAAATACTTGGTTATATCTGCAGCATCATGATAACTTAACAAAGTTTAGGCCTGTAGTTCTGATCAGGTCGTCACAGTATTTAAAAATAGAAAACTCATTTTCAAATTCAAGTTCAAACATAAAATTGAGAGCAAGAGAAAGACAGATTTGATTTCAAAGCTGTCTTTAAAAGAAATTATTTATCATAGAGCAGGTTGCCGGGCATGTCACCAGAAGGGGAAATGGATAAGAGTCTATAGGGAGATATATGTGCATGGCATGTGTAGATTGGACTTGGTTCAACGTACTTATTCTGCATTGCTCAATAGCTCGCTTGTCTGTGACACAGTTCATTTGCTCTCTAAATTGGCAATAAGTTGGACAAATGAACGGCACGAGATGGTAACAATTGAGCAAGATGCGACGGCGCTTGCCGCTAGATTGATCTCAAGGTGGAAGAAGACAAGAAGAGTTTGAGAGTTGAGCTTAAAGGGGAAAAGGTCAGGAAAAGGTCATTTTTGTCCTTCAATACAGCAAAAGAAATCTTGAAGAAAAATGGAGGATTGGTAGATAGAGAGAGGAAGAGAGAAATAGAGATCAATGGATAGAGAGAGAGAAATAATAGAGAGCAAGAGAGAAAGAAAAAGCAAAACATGGAAAAGAGTGAGAGAAGAAAATAGAGAGAGTGACAGAATAGAAAACAGATATTTCAGAAGAATTAAAGAAATGGAAATAAAAGATAAGGAAGAGAGGGGGAAATGAAATAATTATGAATTGCAGCAGAAAATTTAGCAAGAAAAAAATTCCAGGGCAAAAGATGGAGATAAAGAGGAAACTTCCATTTAACCAGAGAAATCTTACATTGAAGACAACAGCTGAGGGGTGACATAAACTTTATAATTAACAATTATACATGATCACATACATACCTCTATAGTATTGTTATACTATCGATCTTTCATTTTTACAGCTGTTTGGATAGACAAAGTTCACAAAGTTGTTTACTCACATGCAGACATTATTTCACAAGTAAGGTCTGTAATTGCCAGATTAAGTCCAAGTCAATTAATGCATACAAGCTGAATCAAAATATGCGAACCCTGTGCCAGTTTGTTAACTTCAATTGAATTGAAATGACTATTGTGCAAATACTACTGTGTGAACAATCATCCATATTTACACACATTGCATGATATATTGTACAGAAGTAATTTATATTAATGTCTACCTGAAAAAGTGCATGTCAACATGAACATAATGCAAGTATTTTTTCATTTTATTTTGGACTTTGTTCACTGAGTAGTTTGCAGCTGGTAAATATGGGACACTGTTTCCATCCAAGCAGGATATTGATACAAAAGGTGTATATTTTATATTTTGCAATGATTTTTTATTTCCACTTTGTGTTTGTTGAATTTATTATGAATAACACAAATTCCAAGTTCCTCTAATTTTTCATTTTTATGTTCTTGCATGTACATTGTATGTGTCATTGTCACTGTCTCTGCTGTTGATCTCTTTTAGTGTAAAGCTCTCTCTCTCTCTCTCTCCTTTCTCTTTAACTGATTTACAGAATTTGAACAAGAAAAATTTCCTGTATTTATTTCCTTTCTTAGTTTCTTTACACCTCTCTCTTTCTTGCTCTCTTTCATTCTTTCTCTCTCTCTCTCTTTCTTTCGTGCTCTCTTTCATTCTTTCTCTCTCTCTCTCTCTCTCTTTCTTTCTTGCTCGCTCTCTCTCTCTCTCATATTGTCTATTTCTCTCACTCTCTTTCTGTATCTCTTCTCTTGCATAGTTATTTTGATTGTTTACTGGCTTTTTTCTTTCTCTCTCTGAAATTCCCTGCCAGTATATTAGATTCTCTCATATCCATTGCTTTTAATATGCTACTTATGAATATTTCTATGGGAATAACTCTGATTTTAATATTGAAAGAAGAGGGAAGAACTGAGCATGCAACAATGCCATATGAGCATGATTTAGAAATATCTCACAATCAGTCGTGCATTATTTTTACTGCTTCAAATGAAAGAAACAGCATTGAGGCCTTAAAGTCTCGATATACAATGTATGTGTACATGCAACTCTACAGGAAGTGCCTGTTGTTGCATTATCATAGAAAGCACATATATTTTAATTTTAATACCAATGTTTTGCAGATTTACAATTTGAATTCTGTATTTATGTGAATGAAATTTGGAAGGAGTGAAGATAATCAATCAAACTATTATGTATCATGTATGTAATTCCTTTAAATGTTAGTATGTTGAGGTTAATGTTGACAGATGTTTGCCACGTACCAAGGCTTTGTTATGACGGGCTCTCATATACCATGGTAACTGTGTATGTCAACGTACTCTCTCTTACAGCTGGCTTGGGAATCAAGGGAAGAGGGGCGGGCCGTAAACCATCTCAAAAATTTGCTTTCATTACTGCGTGTCAGCCGCATGCATCAAGCCTTATTCATGAGTTAACTGTGTTAGGGCTACATGAGGTTCAACAGAATATACCAATTTCTTGAGCAAAGAAGGTTTCAGATTAAAACAAGAGGTCTCTGTCCAATTGAAGTGAGAGGGCAGGTTTAAAGCAGCCCCACATCAACAGTCAGTGCTTGACCATGAAAACTGGAAATATACTTTTGAGGTCTTTTCCTCTTTAGGAAAACAAAAATGATTAAAAATTATGCTTTATGTAAATGCACTCGTTCAGTGTGGACTAAAAATAAATTAATATTCAGTTATTGCTATGATCTTTTTCATGTTGTCATGGATGTAATGTAAAATATGCCTATAATGTGGAAGGGTAGATATGAGTCCATGTATACCCAAGAACAATTGATTATTTTCATTCCTTCTAAATTTAATTTACATAAATACTCAACCTGTTTCCTGAATTTGTAACAAGAATACCAATAACTGCACATTCCAGTCAAGAAGTTTTTTATTTCTGTTTACATTTTATTACTTCCCTAATACTTTTACATGTGTCCACATGCTGTTTGTATGCAGTATGAACTTTACTGCATAAATAAAACTTACAGGAAAGTTACAAATTACTTTCTAACAGTTAAGAAATATAAGAACTTTTAAATGGCTTACAAGAAGAACAACTTTCAGAACTCTTCAACAATAATTAACTCTGTCCTAACTTCACAAATCCAGAACATTGAATTTCTACACATTTTCACATGAAAACATGATCAAATGGACATTAAAGTCAACATACTAAAATGTTTTTAGGAATAAACAGAACTATTAAGGAACACATTTATCAGGGAAACTGTCACAGTCAACACATCCTTAGAAGACATTATATGGATTAATAATGTACAAATGTAATCAAATGTAATCTTTGGACTCTAATAAAACTTGGCTAGTGTCAAATGAAATGTGGGACACAAAGATGTATGAGTGGGACTGAGGTGAACAAGGTGATGCTATACATATGGTACATTTAAAATTATTTGACTATCAAAGGTGTGATTTACAATGTTCAAAATCATACGTAATAGAGCTTGGTGAAATACTTTAATTTTTTTTTTTCTTAAATAATGTTTTATTTTTTGTATTGTCAGCACTTTTTATGCATCTTAAAGTTGTCAATCTGCTTTCTACATGAAGCACTATCAGTTGGTTACATGAATGAATACAATCATTTTTATTTCAATTGATGTTGTCTGTTTAGAGCTGAAAGGGTTGACGTCCCTTCTCGCTGTGATGTGTGGCATGCCTTCAATCACCAGGAGAGTGTTTCACAAAGACTAAGATCAACTTAAGTTGGACTTGAACTATGGCAGGCGATTTATGCCCTTAAAAAGTCTTAAACCAGATGTAACATTAGAGGGGAAAAAAATCTTAGAAATTATGATTTTTTATAATGCTTTTTCCTTCAATAAAAAAAAAAGTAGATTTTTTTTTTAGTTCTGTATATTTTTGACGTCCTTGAGAGACCGACGGTAAGAGCAACCAGTGGCATAATTCAAGTCCAACTTAAGTCGATCTTAGTCTTTGTGAAACACCCCCCCCCCCCCCCAGGAGAGCCAAAGCAAAAGCCCCTTCACAGCCTACAAACTTGATCAACATTATACGAGTCCTTGCTACAGTGTACCAAAGACAACCATACGGACAGACAGACGGAAAGGAGTTTTGTCTAGGTATATAGATCATCAAGGAGACAAAGAGTGATGTAGCATGTTCTTTGGTTGGTTATTTGTATATTTACATTCTCTTCCATCAACACATAGCCCTTTAACTGAATCCTAATTAAAACAATATTGATATTAAACATAGAGATGTGAATCAATGATCTCTTTAATTAATACTCGACTAATACCATGTCCATTTTCTTGATGCAAACTTTACATTATTATCTACCAATACTTGTAATGGAATATTCTCCACAACTGCAAAAAAGACATTATAGAACTCAATCTACGCTGCAGAACATACATTTAAAAATACACCTTAAGTACAGTTCCGTTTCTACCACCACTGATTATCATAACAACATAACCTTGTGTTTTATAAAGTAGACAAATTTAGGATGAGATGTTCATTATTCTTGACATCAAAATGGCAAATGCTTTGACATGTACAATGCAATGACGAAATAGGTTACAAGCTTTTTGATTATGGAGTTGCATTATTTCTTTGATACAAACGTAAGTATGGTACAAAATTAAGAACTTACTAAACTACCTACAATCATGATACATGGTCGTCAATGGGTTATATATTGATAACATGATATCTCTAAAATGAGATGATTGACATAAATGGAATATGCCAGAAACTTTTTGGCACTTAAGTGAACTACACATTGCTACAAAACATACAAAAACTTAAAAGACATTCATGTAATAACATTGAGTAGGATTTCAACTTTTATTTTGTCATAATCAGTTTACAGCAGTTTACAATGTTACGCTTACTACTGGCTTCTCGGCATGTATGTACAGCAACTAGAAAGCACCAGATAAATATATACAGATCATTTACATTCAGAAGAAAAATCATCACAGAGTGTTCTCTTGCTGATTCTTACTTCATTATGACATCGTCATCATCTTTACACAATGACATATCAATTGTTTTTGTCACGGTTTCTAATTCTAAAAGTTAAAAGATAACAAGTTAGCTGAAAAGAAATAATATTATCAATACTTACTGGAAGGAGGTCAATGATATTTCGTTAAGGGGGCAGTGTAAGAGGTAAATAATACCAAAAGATGTTGATAATCTCTCTTATAATGAGAAGATCGGTGACAATAAAGAGAGATTTATGGAAATCATTAAACTCAATACAGTTATTGGAATCATCTTAATTTGTCATTGTCGGAATTTCAGTCAGAGTAATACAAATGAAAAGCAAGAAAAAAGGCAAGAAAACATTTGTTTGGAAGATAAACATGAAGGGAAGTGGCATCATTTGATAACCAATGATATTAACAAGATCTTGAACTTAAAAAACAGATTGGAGATGGGGAAGATAGAATGTTTTGATACTTGCTGTAGCACTACTTGAGCAGGAGAGAAGAATAAAGAGGAAGGGAGAAGAGAAGTTAAGGCTTTAGGATCCAGTGTGCTGAGGTCTAGTAGCCTGATGCAAGGCAAGGCCTTGGATAAGAGCCAGACCTTGATGAGCCAGAGGAACCTGTAGGGGTCCAGAATGCTGCAGAGCTTGAGGACTCTGTCCCTGATGCGACACAGGAACCTGGTGTGGTGATGATCCATGATGAAGTCCTGGCTGTGCTGCCTGGCTTTGATGGAGGAGAGCCAGGGCTGGATGCGGCTGCTGTGAAGTCTGGTCCTGAAGCTGGGACACTACTGTGGGTTGGTGTTGAGAGAGCACAGGAGACTGGTGTCCTGTAGTTCCTTGGTGCTGGAGAGCTGTGGTTTCCTGATGCTGCGCTTGCTGTGGCTGCTGCTGCTGCTGCTGCTGCTGTTGTTGTTGCTGTTGCTGCTGCTGTTGTTGCTGCTGCTGTTGTTGCTGCTGCTGTTGCTGCTGCTGTTGTTGTTGTTGCTGTTGTTGTGCAGCAGCAGCTGCAGCAGCATCCTGATGCATCTGAACAGCCTGTTGTGCAGCCTGCCTTGCTTCCTGTCTGGCCTGCTCTTGTCTAGCTGCCTCCTGCCTTGAAGCCTCCTGTCTGGCTGCATTCCCACGGCGCCCTCTTCCTCGGCCCTGTCCTGGCTGTGGACTCTGCAGGGGTTGACCTTGCTGTCCAGATGGACTCTCTGCAGGGTTGGGTGACATGTCATCTGGCTGATGAGGAGGGCTCTGCAGGTAGAAGGGTAGGAAGCGACTGCCACAGTCCAGCTCCAATTGACGAACCCTCAGGTAAACAGCCTCAGTAGGAGAAGGAATGAATGGGGGATCTCCAGGCTGTTGGGCTTTCAATTTGGCTTCTACCTGACGGCCCTGCTGCACCATGTACTTCCAGCAGTAGCGCAGATCCCGGATGGTTCTAGAAATGAAAAGTAGGAATTAGGATCAAACTTTAGTGTAAATGTAATGGTAGTTAAGATTTCTTTTTGGTGAAAGTTTAAACAAAATACTGTATATATCTAAAAAGCTATGCAATAAGTTTGATGGAGGATGGAACAATTTTGTCAAGCAGGCATTACATGTATTTTGTTCTACTGCTCTACTAATAAATGAAAGTTAATAAATTTCCAGAACACCAAGAAGTATTTGGGAAGAAACCTATTGCATTAAAGGATGAAAGAAACTAGAATCGAGGCTGGTAAATTTAAATCAGTGAATCTTGGAAGATCTCTAGAATTAAAGTCATGTTTTTTTACCTTTGAGTAACGGCTCTAGGGTCCTCTTTATAGTTGTCATGTATCTCTTGCCATGCTCCATCCTTACGTACTTCACAGGTCAGTGCCTGAAATCTTTGTTTTAGTGTAAATGCAATGGTAATTAGAAAAATTTCTATCTATAAAAGCTTTGCAATAAGTTTGATGGAGGATGGAACAATTTTGTCAAATAGGCAGTACATGTATTTTGTTCTACTGTTGAAATACGTGACAGTTAATAAATTTCCAGGAAACCGAGAAGTATTCGGGAAGAAATCTAGTGCATTAAAGGATGAAAGAAACTAGAATCGAGGCTGGTAATTTAAATCAGTGAATGTTTGAAGGTCTCTAGAAAGTCACGATTTTTACCTTTGAGTAACGGCTCTAGGGTCCTCGTTATAGTTGTCATGTATCTCTTGCCATGCTCCGTCTCTACGTAGCTCACATGTCAGTTCAGGACCGGTCAACATGACATCTGACCAACGGTTAGTGACCAGCTCCAGGAGCAGCTCCTTCTCGTAGAGCTTGTAGACGGTTCGTTTGCCGCGAACCTTCACCGGTGGCAGGTCTGTGATAGGCATAGACATACCTGAATTCAGGATAGTCAATGTTAGGGGAGGGTGAATTCATGCATGTTTAATAAACTTATCAAAATCATAATGGAAATGGAAAACATCAACAGCTAGGTGGGAAAATGTTACATTTTAGTGCAAATTGTTTTTATTTTGTTGCAAGTGTTTAATAGCAATCGGGGATTAGCAATAGCAAAGAGCAGTTTTAGGTATAATGACATTTAAACCCATGAGATAAATGTAATATGAATTTCATGCTGACAAGACAGGAGTACCAATCACCTGAAAGATAATTTGTTTACATTTTACAGCTAAAATGTGTAAAATCAACCTTAAAAAACTTCACCAAGCAATTTATGGACTAAAGGAGTATGAAGAACATAAAGATTAACATAACCCAAGTTGGACTTATTTTATGCCAGGATGTATGGGTGCACTTTTATGTTAATTGAGACTGTATTTAAAGTTGCGAAATCTCTTTACAGAAGTAAAGTTTCAAGCTCATATTTTGAATATAGTATTACAACATAGAGCTACTCACATGCAGAACAACATTTTTGGCGATTGGTAACAAGATGGATAACATTGCTCCACAATGTTCCATATATAAGGGAAAGTAGAGATAACTTACCAGCACCATCTTCCATTTTCCAGTGAGAAGCATCGAGTAAGAGAGCTCTATAGTTGACCAGTCTCTTCCTACCGTTCAGGTACTCCATCACAATCTGCATGGGGGGTAGCTTAGGGAACTGGACCTGGGTCACGTACTTCCACGCCCCTCTAAGGTCCGTACTGGTCCTCACCGTCACCGTGTCGCGATGAGCATTGAAGAGGAGCGCGATCTCACGCCAGGCGCGGTCGTGATTGAAGAGGACCTTACCCTCACGACGTTTGTCCGTGATGGCAGGGAGGTTGGGTTCTATGAGCTCCATTAGGATCTGTTTCTCTATCTTGGTGTATGTCTTACGACGATACTTAGGCGGCATCTTCAGTGGCATTAACATTCAGAACCGGTTGAGTAGATAACCGGTTGAGTAGATAACTGGTTGAGTAGATAACCGGTTGAGTAGAAAACTGCACAAAAATTAAGGGTTGAAACAAAAGAAAAAGATTTGATTAATATTTTGACTTAATGCAAAAAAATCAAGGGTTGTTGAAACAAAAGAAGATCGTTTAATTATATTTCAGCTAGATATAATTAATTATGATGCAAATATTGTTGCACAAACAATGCTGCAAGTTAGTTCAGAGAGGTACTGCATTCAACTTTCTACATAACATGAGAAAAAAGTGTTTTGGGGTTAATGATATGTATGAGAAGGAGGTGCTACACTTCACTTGTTAAAACAAGAAACTTTTTATAAATAAAGATGTTCAAATATTGTACCAGGTACATGTTTACTCCATTACAATCAGTACATGTTGCCCATTACAAAACAGCTTAATATCCACACTCAACATATCACTTCTTGGATTTAACAGAACATGACAAGTTGACAACCAATTCCATTAAAGATTTCCCATTTGTCCTAGAGAGGAAGGAATAAGAGATGTTCTGCATTTCATGACCATCATTAGCATGTATCTAGTATGCATCAATGCAACTTTTGTTTTTGTCTTATGTCTCTCATCACTCAATACAGGTTCAAATATACAGTAGGCTCGTGGGTGCACCATGTGAGAGAGAGAGAGGGAGGATTGAGGTGCACCCACAAACCTACTGTATATCTACATCACCATGCAAGCCGGCACTTACAAGCAGGTTCAAATATGTTCTGCACAGTTGAGCTAAACGAATGCCAGGCATTTTTGGCCTTTTTTCTTCTTCAGGTTTTGCATTTGTGGTCACGAATTTTGTCAATTAGCCAACACTTTAATTAAGGTATGGACTGAATCAGATAGAACAGGTTCAAAACCACAGACCTAGCAATGATGGTGCCATTCAGCATTAATATGTAATCCCATGTGGTCATTTAGAAGACCATTGGGATTAGTTTACTTGTCTGGCAAGTTGACCATTTATAAGGTTATGGTCATTGAGGACTGGGAAAGAAATTGAACTGTAACATATGGTCATGATATACTTATGAATATAGGAAGAGCTCGAGCGAATATGGGAGATACAGAAATAAATAAACTGAGATACATTGTAGATGGATATTTTATTCAAGATATAAAGGCTAACACTCAACAAATTATTGGAGGTGAAATAACTTGAAAAAGTAAACATGAATGTAAAAATATGCTATTTCTCTTTTCAGTCTTTTGCATAATAAGTTGCTTAGTATCAGATATGGCCCAGGCCTTGAATCATTGAGGGTATTTGATTCACCAGGGCCTAGCTTTCAGAGCATTTCTATTAAAGTGCCACGCAAGCCTCCTCGTAACTCTGACGAGTCGAGTAGCAAGATCTAGATATTAAAGGTATAGACCAGTTCTGGTCATGCGATTGCATTGTGAAAGAAACGTGGTTGAATCGATTAGAAAAGGTTGATCATCTAGCATATAAGTATTGGAGTGTACTGCAAGGTTCTGGAATCATCAAATTGACAAGAAATTTGGCCCAGTCTTGGTAAATTTACAAGCACTGCACACAGAAAGATGTCTATGGGGCTACGCGATATCTATCCATTCAGTATGGATAGATATTACCTAATAGATATGATGATTTACCAAATATATCAATTAGTAGGCGGTTTCCCAGCAAAATTTGTATCATCACGTATTAGTCACAACATATTCTTTCACATGATTGGTAATAAGAGCTTCCATTTCATTTTTTTGAGAGGGGGCGTTTTCAAAACTGGTCTATACCTTTAAGTGCCAGCATGTCTGAATTCATACTCTTTATCCAGACAAAGTGCATAATGAATTGAAATGAATGTGCATCCACTGCTGGATATGCTGGTAGAGGAGGTATTCATGCCATGTCTTAAATCTTGTTTTTGAGATGTAATCCCATCCCTCAGATGGATGGGATGCGGTCAAATCAGGGAAGGGGAGAGATGGATAGATGGAGAAGAGGAGTACGAGAAAAGGAGGGGAGAGAAGAGAGAGAGAGAGAGAGATTAAATAGTCCAAATTAGAAATGAGTAAAAGAAGTAAAAAAATAAGAGAGAGAGAGAAAGAGAGATCAAATGGTAGAAATTAGAATGAAGAAATTGGAGAGGAGAAAAAGAGGCATGGATGAGAGAGACAGATAGAGAGTTTGAAAGATGAAGAGAAAGAGACCGAGAGTTAAGGAAACTGAGAAAAGATTGAGAAAACAAGAAGGTTAAAAGAGAGGTTAAAGAAAGAGACAGAGATAGAGGACAGACAATAGGAATAGAAAGAAAGATGAGAAAAGGATGGAAGAAATGAGATAAGGGAGAGAGAGAAAAAGGGCAATATATTACAAATCATTGAAACTTTATTAGAAATTTGCAACAGGAAATGACATGAAACAGGGAATGTTGAGAATGACTAATCCTTTTGTAACAAGTCAAAGGAGGAAAAAATGTACAAGCAATACATTCATCATAGAGCTATAGGGCAGAAGCTCCTTGCTTTTATCAATGCGGTATAGCTTTGTATACTTGTAGTGAATGAAGATCTGCAGTAACTTCAGTAAGTGAATAAACAAATTGAATATCCAGGGTTGGACATTCATGACAAAGTCAAGAAGCCTAAAATGGGAATAAATTTTTGAGAAGATGATGAGAGTCAGAAGAAAATAGACAAAGCCATGAAACAAGAATCCAGAGAAGAACTTGAATTACAGAGACAGGGGGATTCATTACTGGGAATGAATGCTGAATGGCTTGAGAAATATGGAAGTTATTGGTTCCCTTTTAGTAATGAAACTAAATCTATCTGCTCATAACAATGCAATTTGCTGGATGCTAGGATGAAAGGGGGAGGGAGGGGTGGTATGAAGATGTTTCCTGCTGGGTCCCATTACTGATGGTCTATATGCCTTAGAATCTACTTGATGATAATTCATGTATGTCTGTATCTTTGTAAGATTCCTGTCATATATTCGTTCAGGGGCCATCGATCTTCATCTTCAACGATGCATTCTGTTGGATTACACTCAAGATGCATCCCCTACTTCTCCTCTCAATTCAATGCATATTTTTAAATGTTGATGACAGGAAAGCTTGTGGAATGGAAGATAGACATCTTTGTGCTTTACCATTCAGAATTGAAAATAACAAACCATACAGTGTACTATGTATGTATGAAAGGCAAACCCATTCATATAACATGAATTTATCATTATACATAGTATGTTATCAATATGAGTCTCATGGCTTTTATTAAAGTACATATTTGTGTTTATTGAAAATTCTCCTACTGCTATGAATTTATCATTTAGATAAAATGTTTAGAATATGAATAAAACAATTTGAACAGAAAACGGTGAGAAGATTTTCTTTTTTCCAGTTTCTATTTTTAACTGAGAACATTTTGTTGAAATGCATATTATTGAAATAATCATCTCCAGTAAGATTGCCTTCACTTAATCCTTTTCTTTCTGCTCTATTTGACAGGTTGCCCATGCGGCTCCGACACATTCAACTACACATCATGTAACAGCACATCCATCCAGTGTCCATGTTACACCCATTATGGAGTAGTCACCTATAAATGTCAACCATGTCTGTGCAATCCAGATGGTTCAACAAGCCAAGAATGTGATAGGTTTGTATACCCCAACAAAAATTAATGAAATAAATGGAAAAATAAATGAAAATTGTAAAAAGAAGAATGAAAGGATGCAGCAAATAAAAAACTTCACACATTTAACCTCTGACACAAGCAGTCAGAAGTTATGTGAAGTGATCATGTACAGTTATGCTCAAGGAGATTTCCATTTTTTCCTTCACTTTTAGCTCGTACGAAGTAAAGCAAAAAAATCATAGCCCTAGTAAGCTCCTGCAGTATCTCATTAATGAATTAGCATTTTATGAATAATTTAAAAATCAATTTATTGCTATTATTTTGATTACCCCCCCTCCCCAACAAAAAGAGCAGAGAATGTCATGATATTGTAAATCAATGATCAATTTAGCTCAATTAATTTTTGGTTCAATTTTATCCTACAACGTCAAAGTACAGACCCTTAGATCACGTTAATCAGGATTCCTAAAGTTTTGTCAAAACACCTTTATCAGCTTTGTCCCAGCGATCTTTTGTTAGTTTTTCAATTTAGGAAAGGTGTACCAGAAATGATGGTTAATCTAATGATATGCCTGGGTGAGGATTGTACGTCATTTCTATGAATATGAGAAGTGCATCATTTGAGAGGTCAACTCTTTGATTATACACAGTACCTACGATGTCAAGATCTAAGTGAACAACAAACTCGTTAACCAATTTAACTAAAACCACCCAGCTGATTCAAGGAAAGCAGTCACAAAACACCAGGAAATCTGGCAGAAAGTTTAAGGTAATTTCCTTGTTGGACCAAGATCAGGAAGTGTGTATGTCGCCATAACAACAGAGACAGGTTGCTGGTGCCATGGAGGGGCTCAAGCGGTAGATGACCCATTCTTGGTCAATCAGTGGGCAGCAAACACTTTAATAAGAGCAGGTGGCTTGCTTTTAAAGATGACCAATTCAACCAAATACACAAAAGAAAGATTTAAATGCTAGATTTTTGACAAAGCTATATGGATTATAACAATCAAACAAGATTCTTTTACAGGTGCTCTTGTATTTTCTATGTGGGTTTTTAGGGGTGCTTAAACTCATTAAAAGAAATTAGATTTGAGTTCCCCATGACTCTTTACTTGTAGTTGGTGAGATTAATAACTTTTAAATTGCATTGAAAGTAGAAAACCTGAAAAGTCATTTTTATCCCTCAAATAGGTGAATGTATCAATTTCAATGTTGGAATATAGACAGAATACACTGATGACATTCCTATCTCCTGATTTTACATTTGACTCTGAAAAGTGTGACGTAAAAGGAATGGGGATCCAATTCTTTCAGTATATGTCAATTTGAAGAGCAGATAAGGTATTGATGATGAAATTAAATACATTGAAATATGACACATATTGTTTCCATATAAATCAAAACTTATCTTGGATTATAGCTTTCATCAAAGCTTTCATCAGAGGGTAAAGCCAAGGACACACCCATCGATACAAAACATGCAAAATCCAAGAAATCTGACATCAAACTTAATATCGAAGAAGACTTGCGACCTCACCACAGACCACAATCTAATATTTCAACAGGTAGTTCAGACATGACCAGTGTTTCACACGATACCACCTGTGGTTCGCCAGCCTAGGTGTGACTGTGTGATGTGAGACATATGTGGTCGGGTATGGAAGGGGATTCCCTGGCTTCAGATTAGCTATGAGTCATCGGTCAAAAGCCTTGTAAATTCTAGATGATCTTCAGACAGGAATAACTCTTGAATTATTAATTGGACAGCTAGGCCTGTCATGAGCTTGCAGTTTTAAGCCCATGAGAACAGAGAAGACTTTGCAGTTATACAGGATCGTTTCCAGGAGATAAAATTAGTTCATGGAAAAAGAATACTCATTTGGACAGTGGTATAAGGTGCAATTAACTTCAAACAAAAAATGTAAAGTAAGAGGCAAAGAGAATGCAGCGAAAGTACCTGATGGAAAAGTATTTGTCCTTCTGTCTTGGCCATGATGTTCATGGTTGAAATGTGTTCTTCATTATGACTTGCTCAGAAATCACCCCAAAACAAAAATGATTTAAAGCAAGAATCGATGATCAAAGACTTTTCTATTCAGTCGTTCAATTGTTGGCTCTCAAGGCATGTTGTAGGCATGGATCTTTCATAGTTTGGTAGACCATATTCAGGTTAGTCATGAGATATCAGAGTCAACATGTAGGAAGTCTTGAGTGACATCTTGTGAAATGAAACTCCTTGGTAACCACATCCATGTTTTGAGAGAGATATCTCAGTCTGCATCAGTAGAAATGGATCAGTCTCGTCTGTTACCGGTCAGTAGGTGCCAAACCCTTAGCTGACCAAGTTTAGATGAATGATGGAGATCAGAAGGAGGGTCAAATCTGTATCAATTATTTTGAAAAATAATTTTCATTGATTACTTTGAAGAAACTATTTTCCAACCATGTCTATGTTTTCATTGCGATCTGGAAGAAAGATATCTCACATTGCATCTAAGAAATGGATCACTCTTATCTGTTACCAGTTGTTAGATGCCAAGCCTAAACCTGACCAATATGAGATGAATGATGTAAAGCAGTAGTGGGCCAACTCTTAATCTATTCTTTTGAAAATCACTTTCATTTATTCTGCTCCTTAAGCATTTCTACAACAGTTCTTAAGAAATTGAACCAACATGCTCTAGATAAAACCGATCCTTCTTGTGTGGTCTGCATATAAATGTCAATGTCTCTCAAATATCACATTTCAAAACTGGAGAATCATTCTGCATTGTCATACATGAATTCCTGCTTGCTTCAGGTGATGCATGTGGCAGATAGCCAGTGTAAATATTAAATCCGAGAATGAGGAATTGTAAATTCAGTTTGATGGTTAATCATTCAATAAAAAACCTCTAGTAATCCATTTATGATAATGATGACTGTACAGTAGCCCTCAATATCCCTGGGCAAAGGAAGTTTTGCCCCTTAATTGTTCTTTTGAAATAATCATTCTCCTGGTCCTCCAATAAACTTGTGCATTTTCCTTGAATGACAGAATGTACATTTATCAATTGAAAATATTAAAAAGGGCATTCGGAGGAAGAAAAAAACCTTTCTTAGGTTTATGCACAGAATTCAATAGATAGTGAGGTTTCCTTCTTTTTCAGTTATAAAATTGGTAGGAATTGTTCTGAAGAGCAATTAATGCTTAATGATGATGATTGTGGGATGCCAATGACCTAGCTGGTAGAAACCTGCAAATCTTGAGCTCATTGTCTTCGTCTTGGGCCAGGTGATCTTAGCAGCATCCCCCTCCTGGCAAATATTGCCTCAACCTACTTTCTGGACATCTTTGCGGTTTGATGCATCATCAATTTCCATGGCAACTGTCTTCACATGACCTCTCCCAAAGCATTTGACTGGATGATGTACATGTGTAGGCCCCTCTGTTGATTGATACTTTTGCTAAAAACCCACTTTTCGAAGCCGTTTGTGGTTGACCACAGTCATGTCATGTTAACCTTTCTTCTTCTTTACACAACAAGTCATCTGATTGGTTGATCATGTACCCAATTCACCTGTTAGGCTTCCTAGTACATGTATTCAACTGTCAATACCCCCAGACGTGTGGTTTGTGAGGTCATGTGATGTGTCACCTGATCACACCCACATGACCATGCTGAGTTGGTCTACTCCTACAAGAAGCAGACTCGATGATTCATCAGAGGCCGTCAGAGATATCTAGCCATAAAGACTGGAATGGTTCACATAAAGGTGGATGCTGTAAGAAACGCTAACAAGATTGAATGCCAGCATTTAAAGTGTATCCAGATTGTAATAATTGGTTTTATTCCCAGGTTTATCACATTATTTCCTTTACTTAAGGGACAGTAAGTTACTGCAGCCATGGAGAACAAGCAACTTTTTAAACATTTAGAACCAGGTTTGAGCTCTGTGACAAGAAGCAGACATTCGTTTAAAGCCCCACTGTCCTACTTGTAGCTACTTGCTCCCTCTTATAGAAAACTTCCGCAATTGGTGCCTGTTGGTCCCCCATGATTATCTTTTTCTTATGTTAGTTGAGAGCTGAGTTAATGAGAAAGCCACCTGTCAGTGACCTCGCTGTGTGGTCTAATCCCTTCTGGCCCAGTAGTGTTGACGGTCTTTAAAGTCTCCCATATACCTCAGTCGCAGGTATGAGCTAGAAATGATTGGTCATCTCTTCATTTAAAACACACACCCAAAACATGACTCTGCAAATCCATAATTCCAGTCACTCAGAATGATGCGGTTTGGGCTGTTCAATCAGAACCAGCAGGGAAGGCGGATAACATCCTTCTTCAAGACAATGCCGGACCAAGACAAGAAAATGTGGTCAATGATGATGAGAGGATGTTGTGAAATACCTGTCTTCACTGAAAAATTGGCAACTTCCAGTTTCATACGTTGACGTTCTTATCAATAAGCCCTGTCATCCCGCCAAATTATGTCATGCATTTACGTCATATTTGTATGTTTAATACAAATAGAAAATATGAAATACCGGCAACCAAACCTAAGATTAACATTATAACATAAGCTGTAATTTTTAATACCAATCTCTTAAAGTGAATGTTGGCAAAAATGTGTCCTTCTATTTCTAAAGGTAACTACAGCATGGACTCAATTTGTCTTTTCCAAGATGATGTATGGCTTCCATCAATAACAAAAAACATTAACATCTTTCAGGTTAATTGTACTGCATCAACTCGCCACCATATGGCCCATAACATGTATCTGGAAGCTAATGTGTGAAAGAAGCTGAAGTTTTACAATCGGATGAAACGTTTATAGTCATAAGAAAGAAAGATTTGCTGGACGATATGTTTAAGATTGTAATCTTACAGTTGTTGAGAGATTCTCATCACACTACATCTGTAAAGATGTATGTTTGCCAACTGTTTTTTAGAAAGAGACTTCTTTCTGAGTAGAAGCAGGGATATGCGTCATGGAGATCTTTAGATGGCATAGGAAGATGCCCAAGAACAGCAAAAGCTGGATTGGTTTGAACATTTAATGTGTTTGGAACATCGATCAGCTGTCATTGATTAGTCACAGATGGTGCGAATCTGAATTCTCAAGTCACAATTTGATTGTTTTCTCTCAGAAAAGCCAGACATTAAAGAATTAGTCACAATGGTTCAAATCTCAATCCACAAATCACAGAAAAAGTTTCTCAAATTATTTGTTAAGAGAATGTAACAAGCTGCATGTGATTGGTATCATGATAAGCTTCTGATGTCACGTTAAAGCAGGGGTTATCTTTTGATATCGCACCTGTCTTCAACTCTTCATCCAAAATACTTAATAAAATGCATATAAGTTCTGAATATATGGCATCATATTCTACTCGAATTATCAACCCAGCAATACTTTTCTCCTATACCATTTCCATATTTAATTACTATTTTTACAAAAGTAAACAAGATCTCACCAAAAGAATTACTACAATCCACTTTATTTCCTCTAGATTATTAGTTTACAGTACCTTTGGACTGCATGCTTGCCATGTATTCTACTGAGATTATAACCTAATGCTGAGGCTAAGCAAGAGGCTTAACAAGGTAATACTTGATTTAAGATCAGTCAAGAAGTTTAAGTAATGCTTGATTTAAGATCAGTCAAGAAGTTTGACTAGGTAATACTGATTTAAGATCAGTCAAGAAGTTTGACTAGGTAATACTTGATTTAAGATCAGTCGCAATCATGTTCAGGGCTAGGCTGTAAACTTGCCTTACCCAAAAGAAACAGCACTATCTTCAAGTGGTTAAGTAGAACACGGGCCTTTAAATCCTACTTTAAAAAAAAAATCTTGCAAGTGTTTCTCTTGCCAGCCATATAGATATATACCTGAGCCAAAATGTCTAAACCATTTTGCCTTTTCTTTTCATCAATTTTATTTTGACAGTGCTGGCATCTGTTCGTGTAAACCAGGCGTGGGCGGAGCTAAGTGTGACAGCTGTTTGGATAAATCTGATTGGTGGAATGGAGGGCAATGTACATCATGTGACTGCTATGAATATCTTGATAAATGCAAGAATATTGATGGTAAGTATAAATCTTTAACTGATTTTTTTAAACACTTAGAAGAGATGTATAAAATATTTGTAAATGTCTATGCAAATGTAGTTATACATATTTAGAGAGTCACAAAACAAATTTTCTTTGGCAAAAAAGTTATTACTTTGTGAATGTTTTTGCCCAAATTTGCTAAATCATAGTTTTTGTACGAAAGCTCAACTTCAAGTTTTGTTTCAGTATAAGCACTGCTACCAATTAAAGTTAATTAATTACTCAGAACTGACTGTGCTCCTCACATCCTGCTATTGACCTGAACGTGTTATGGATATGTCTTGTGGCTAGGCGTTGTAGGTGTTCTGATCTTAAGAGATGATAAGCTAACCGCACTAGTTGTGAGCGGGCAATCCAGACGCCAAATTGTCATAACAGGATCAATTATCAATTACGAAAGGTGATGAAAACCTCTGCATTTGACAGCTTGATTAGAATTGAAATGATACAGAAATCTTGTGAAAATTGTCACCCTGTTTCTAATTACATTAATTTTGTTCAAATCAAGAAGGATTTGATTGTTGTGCATTGAGCCAAATTGATGGGACAGAAACAAAGATATAAAACAGATACAATTTCAGTACAGTTGTTATGATAAAAGTTACTTTGTTTGTAGTGAATTATTTTGTGATTTACATTTTTCTGATGCTTATTTTCCATTTTATATTTTTTTCTTTTCAATGCACACAGGAACAACCAATGAGATGTGCATAACTTGTACACGTTTACCAAACTTTGCTTCAAAATGTGATGCCCTCTGTGGTCAAGGCTTGTACAGGAACAGCAACAATACATGTACACAGTGTCCAGACTGCGAGATGGCTAGTAACTCAACAATGACAAACACACCTACAGAATGTCAGAAGTTTACAGATCGGTGTCTTCTAAAGTGTTCATACAGCAGTTCATCAAAGTCTCAGCTTTGCAGATCATGTCACAGTTCAAGTTCCAAGTGGAACTGCACACAAATAAGTAAATACTCTCAAAGAAATAAACATTTTGTAAAGAGCATGAAAATAATTGGTATGATTTTGATTTTTTGTTATGCTTCGCTTTTCCTGACTGGTAAGAAAGCATGTGTATGCTTGTAAGTAGGCCAACCAGGGGACCAAGGGCTTAGGTCCTCTCCGAGGGACTTAATAACGAGGATTAATGCCTTACCAAAGGGCATTATATAGCAAATACACTTGATTTCAAATTCGGATCCTTTCAGTTACAAGTCCACTGCTCTACCACTGAGCCATCTCACCTCCTCAAAAGTATACAAGTCACATAAAATATAGGCCTTTTCTCACACAAGTTGGATGTCAAGTTCAATCCACTCACAAAAGTAAGTTTTAAAAGACCTAGTTGGAGAAATACCAGAACTTCCATAGCACAGGAGCATCTTACGAAAGACCTTTCTGAGCAATCTTTATCTTGCTAGAATACTTATATTGAACACCGGGGCTTTCTTTATACCATTGAGTTACAACAAATTTTATTGACAGATAACAGTGTTTGGAAATGTCTCATTATTGATCCAAAATCACCCAAGACACTGGTACAGGTTTTCTTAAGAATAAGACTGTTTATGTTTATGTTTATCTCAATATGGAAAAAACAAACTTTTAAGATTTCCAGAGATAGTTTTGTACTGATTATTGTTGAAAAAGATCTTCAAAGGCTGTCACCATTTGACATTGTAAGAAGCTATGCCTTTGAAGGTGAATTAAGGAGCATAATGCACGATTTGCTGATAGGACTTTTATACTGCAACAACACAGAGTAAACAGTGAACCTCCAAAGTGAAACATCAGAACAACATACACCCAGACTGCAAGGTTTATGAGAGAGAAAATTGACACAAGGAAATATGAAAGATTCCATCAGTATGGATGGATTATGTATGTCAATCAAAATTATGGGCAAGAGGGGGTTACTATGGTAGACAGGTGAATTCTTACTATCAAGCTCTTTCGACCACCACAAGCCCTAATACTCTAAGTGAGGCTTTCATATTTAGTGTTTGATATTTATAAGGCATTCTGTGACACATACTTTCAATACACCATGCACCTCTCTAGTAGGTCCATGAATAAACCAGATTTAAATCACACTTAATCTCTCTACCCCCAAAGATGATCTAAAACAGGGGTAACAGGTTCCTAAGTCATCTTGAAAAGTACCTAAAATAGCTACAAACCTATGAATAGATAGAATATAACAGTAGCCTTGAAGTCCACTCATAGAGTTCAAATAAAGGTCCTTGGTTTACATACTGATGGACTTGAAGAATTGTGGTTTTGATCGGTTACGATCAAAATCTGCCTGAACTCTAAATGGCAAAATCATTGCCTTAGCTAGAGAAAAAGTAAGGGTAAAATAAAAATGTATAATCATCTGAAATTGTATACAAGGGGGAAAAAAACTCACGCAGTACCCACATGAACTAAAAACGGGAAAGGAAATAATGTGTCATGTTCAATCAAATCTACATCTGTAGGTTTACAAAAAGATAATAAATTAAAGATAAGGAATCTACTCTGAAGACTTCAAAAGTTGTAAGAAGACACAGAAACTGGGCAGAGAGGGAGAGGACGTGTAAAATGAATAAGATATGTGAGACGTACTGGTCTGGGGGAGTCATAAGGAAATGAGTCAGAGAGCAGCCAGGGAATATCAGGGGTATTCCTCAAATTTCATGCTTACTAGATATCCTTACACTTAATGACAAGCCTACATAACGTGGGTCCTGCAGAGGGAGTTCCACACTTCCAGCGAAAAAACTTGTCCAGATCTCTCGTGAGCAATCGTGGACAAAAATATACTCCCTATTTCCCCCTTTTGCATAAGTGGGCTTGTTGAAGATTCTCGACAATTTGTTTGGAAAAAAGCCAATGATTATATGGACAAAATCAATGTCTTAGGTCAATTATTAATCTTAAACTGTACTTAATTATCAAAATATGAAGTGCCTAAACCACGTGAAAATGGAACAAAACTTGAATACTTCTCTATTTTTCCCCTCAGAAGTAGTAAAAATTACTTAGTCAATTATTTTATCAATGTGACGATTTGGCAGGAGAAATTAAGGAAAGCTTAACACAGTGACGATTCAAGGTACAGCTTTAAAATCCACATGGTTGAACAGCCCTTGATCTGAGCGACTCTGTGTGAGTAATACCCATTTGAGTATCACCATAGCAGAGAGGGGTGAATAAATTGACAGCAGACACGTCAATTAAACAGGTATCCGTCTATAACAGGTGACTTAGTGGCTTACCCCTCACCAAGTCCACCTGAATACTGATCTGTGTCTCATCCTGGGAGATGTATTAACAAGTGTTTAGACCACCAGGGATACTGGACAATGAATGGACACTGACAGGTCAATGGTCAAAATGAGAAGCAAGTGAAACATGGGTTAAAAACATGGACCTACTTTTCAATACACCGTTATTCAGTGAAGTCGGTAATCTTTTAAAACAATGAGAACTAATCAGATAAGAAAAGAGGAATATTTTATCTGCCTCGGTAAGCTATGTTTATCTATAGTGACAATTACTAAGAGTCAAAAACAAAAATGGACATATCTATATAGAAGATTTTAATACTTGCAGGTACAGTTAAAAAAGTGAAATTCAAGCCAGCAGCACTCAATGTCTTCTCAATAATTTGGAATAATTGAAAAAGAAAACTGTTAAATTGAGCTGTCGTTGTACAGTGTAGGAAATAGACTATTTCACATGAATGCCATGCTACCTATCTTGATCTAGTCCAAGTTGTTCAAAACCTTGATGATACTGAGAAGGAAACTTTCTGACCTGGGGTTGTTATTGTCAGTGTGAGGCATACACCTACCCATCCCTACAGGCCATACCTTAAACAAACAAAACAAAATTGTCGGAACTTCTCATGAATGATTCTCAATGGAAAATGTTACCATGGAAACCAGGTGTGATGTAAACGCATGAAAAGTGAAATGATAAGACCAGTTTCTCAACCTGCCAGTCAGACCCCGTTGAGTCAGAGAAATAACGATGGGTAAACATTTAATGAGTCACACTAGCGTGAGTTTGAGAAAACACTTGCTCTCTCCTTGTGTCATTGGCCGATTTCTTTTAGGGGAAGATAAGAAAAGATCAAGGCCGCTATAGAGCCTTTTATTTCTCCAAGCATTCTTGCCATGTAAAATAATTTCTGTATGAAAGACAGATAGTGACTCGGGATTTTATGCTTTTCCCATTTTTTGGTTTTTGGATGGGGAGGGGGATGGGACCGGAGAGGAGGAGTTGCACTTTTTAGTCTTGTAGATTGTGGGATATACTTCCACACCCATTCCCAAACTTGATGCACTTTCTCAGCGATGTTTGTTCTGACAATAATTTCCACATTAGCGTGTTTGGCTATGTTCCTTCAAAGGAGGGAATTGTACACTAAAGTATATCATTTCTATTCTTATGTTTTAAACTAAAGCAGTAAATAAACTCTCAGGTAAAAATAGTAAAACCAATGATGTCCTAAGTCCTAACAGATAGATCAAGATTAAATCACTCATAGAATCAGCAGAATAACTTAAATAAGGAAAATTTAGAGATGGAATTTGGCTGGAAACTTATAGAAAAAATAAACTAGAACTTGGAAAGGAGCGCATATTGTTTTATGTAATGGCCCCAATCCATAAACGTCCCATGTAATTAGATAAGTGGTTTAAATACTCAACTCTGAAGGAGAAGAACGATGTAGTATAATTACTTCTAATAAAATAATTACAAAGGTAATCTTGTAGCCTTATATAGATCATGATTCATTGACACATTCTTAAAATACTATCAAATAAGTATATACGTCCTGAAGAAATAATAGATAATTAATTAAGAAAAGGACCAAGAAAATAAATAAATTGTAGTACAATTGATTCCAGGGATAATGCTTGTAGTCCGATAGTTTTATATAGCTGTCATGACTAAACCTTGCATGACTTTAGTTTTTTTTTCCAGATGATTATTTGAGTTTCAGTTGGGATGTAAAAGGAAATTTACTTTTTATTCTGAGAAAGGATTCATGACAAACCTTTATTGGGGGATGGGGAAGATTTTTCTGAAGTCCAAGTGAATTCTAATCTGTAGTAATAATCTAACAATGGTTGATGGATGAGGCAATTGTTCTTGAGATGAAGTAACACACATGCATAGATGAGTAATGTAATATTGGGAAACCCCACCTTAGGTGAAACGTCTCTGAGACTCGAGCAGGAAACTCAGCCCTTAGGCATCCTATGGTTCTAATCTTACAGTCATACCGTCTGTGAATGCATGCTGGTTTCATATATACTAGTACTACAGTGCCTCAGGCAAAGGACCATTTCAGGCTTGAATTCATTTACACATCTCTCAACAAATTTATCATTCATCAACGCTTAATCATACAAGAATGACCAGTCATTGGGTGATAATTATTTCATTTTTTGGAGTAAACTCTGACCCTGTTGACTTCATTTTAAATTTCATGATTAATCAAACGGTTTCAAACCATCATCTGAAAAGAAACCCATTGACTTCTGAATTCTCACATTCTTCTAAGCTAAGTACAGTAACAATCAAATTCATATAGACAATAGGTTAATGATACAAGAAATGATCACTACTGACGAATGAAGAGTTTGGAGACTACCTAAGATCTCTTCCCAAAGGCATTGGATAAAGATCTTATCAATGTTTGTTGAGACTTGAGAAGTCTTTATTTTTTATCAGAGGGAAAAATGGTGACCATGACAATGACAAAATACAAATATTATATTCCAGAGGAAAATGTTAAGAAATTGAAACGAATCTACCATAGGGAAGGGAAGAGACCCCTTAAATTTTGGCTCTTTGACAATTCTTTTAGCTTTCATGATGGTGTAGGATTTCACTCTCCAATCCACCCTTCCCATGCTCATTACACCTCTGTCTCCTTTCTTTCCTTCCTCCCTCTCTCTCAGCATCTCCTGGTGAACAGCCAGCCAAGGCAGGTAGCGGCAACAAACGCTTTAGGAACTACTATGTCTACGTAGCGGCAGGAGGTGGCGCCCTTCTATGTACAGCACTCATCTCTACGATCATCTTCATGAAGAAGAGACAGAGTCTTCAGAAGCCTATCATGCCGCTATGGACTATCGAGTTAAAGCAGGATGATCAGGTCTCCTTTACAGACTATAATGATGTAGATGTTATGTATCTTGATGATTCCTACCTCATGGAACCTTCAGAAGTCTTTACAACATCAACAGATAGTATGGATGAAAGGATAGGCTACAAAGATGAAAGGAAAGGCTACAATACACTGAGCTGAAACAATTTGTAGATAGAAAATGTTCACTATTCGTCTTGTTATATACATGAATGCAATGAAATTGACTGCTTGAGAACCAAAAGGATATTAAGTACATTTGCTTTCAATCAATCAATGATTTATGAATTTGTATATTGTGTATCATAAAAATTGTACCTACAGTGTACATGTACTTTATATTATATTCTAGTTTATACAACACCTACGTGGATCCTTGTCATTTGATTGGAGGATTGTTGGTCACATGATATTCAATAGATGGTATATTGCACGGTCGTGCATTTTTGGTTATATGCGCCGTGCATTTTTGGTTATATGCGCCGTGCATTTTTAGTTATATCCAGACTGCGTACCTCTCAGTCGTGTGCGCGCGTATCCCTGCGTGTATCTGACGCGAAGGCAATCTCAATGTAATCGAGAAGGCTTGACTCCAACTTTAATTTATCTTTAATATAAGGAGTAAAGCATAATTTGTTGATTAACGTTCTATTAGATCTTCTTCGATGTTGTATAAAACAAATAATGAATGTTTTTCATTCGTTCAATAGTGCAAATATTTTCATTCGTTGAAAGATTAACGTTAATTCTATTCAACTCGGCTGACGCCTCGTTGAATAGAATGTTAATCTTTCAACTCATGAAAATATTCGCACTATTGAACTCATAACCATTCATTATTTGTATACTAGTGCACTTTGCATGCTGCTTTGATGTATAAACTCTTTTCTAAGTTATCCACATGTATTTTGTTTACTGTTTTGAACATGTTCACTCACATTCTAACAAGATAATATTGAAAAGCTTTATATGAAACGATTTCTGAATTATGCTGGATCACAATCAGGACCAATGTTTGAGGATATTTGGTCTTTATAGATAGGTTCATGTCATATTTAGAAAGCAAGTAGATCACTAAATCTATTTTAAATGGTTTAAGTTCTAGCTTACATCATTAAACAGAGGTTGTTACATACTTTCTTACTCTGATCAGATGATATAGAAAATAGTATTTTAGTATAGGGTATTACTGTACATAAATGC
This sequence comes from Strongylocentrotus droebachiensis, assembly GCA_035222895.1. Classification (NCBI taxonomy): domain Eukaryota; kingdom Metazoa; phylum Echinodermata; class Echinoidea; order Camarodonta; family Strongylocentrotidae; genus Strongylocentrotus; species Strongylocentrotus droebachiensis. Next base: position 137,443 of record JAVYIG010002594.1, on the reverse strand, counting down.
TTTTGTTCAGGGAATATGTTTGGTGCAATTTTCAGTTATTAAAGTAGGTACTACACATGTAAACATTCTCAATTGATGTAATGTACAGTGTTTGTTTATGAAAATAAATAATAAATGTATAACAACATTTCACGCAGAGTGTGCACATGCTTAAAAGCGGTTGAAATAAGTGCTTTTTAAGAAGAAAATAAAGTAAGTTTCGGAAATGTGTGTTGAGAAAATGAAGGAAAAATATGTTTTTAATCCTTTTGTAAGTATAACACTTCATACAGTAATGATTAATTTGACCTATCAAATCTTTTGAGAATGGTTCTGCCTAAGTTCTGAAGTTTCTTGCCATGGCAATGGCCACCTTCACCAATTCAACCAAGTTTCTGGTCGGATTCCTAGTACACGTATTAAATATAAGGAAACATATTGTCTGATGAGATTGAGACAATAAATTTAATACTCTCTGTAGTAAAGCTTGGTAAAGTAAATGTTGTTTTAGAACAGCCGGCTTTCACAGAAAACCTGGAACTATATCAATACAAAGTTACGAATACAGTCTACCGGTACTTGTTCTTTCGTGAATTTTTGTTTCGATTTTCTGATGGTATAACTGTATTATTAAATATACATTTACTTTACTTGTATTAAAGAGAACTGTTGCTGAGCTAGCGACATGAGCGTCCCTGGACGGTGTGTGCGCTCTAAGGCCCGAATTCACAAAGGCCAGGAGCTATAGATTTAACCCATGGTTTAAATCCTCATTTACATAACCCATGGTTTATAATAAGCGCAAAATAAGCGTGACACAAGTCAGAGGTCCACTATTAGATGCGCGCAAGGCAAAGTACGCTTATTTTGCGCTAATTTTTAAACCATGGGTTATGTAAATAAGGGTTTAGACCATAGGTTAAATCTAAACCTCCTTTGTGAATTCGGGCCTATAAGTTTACACTATTATTATTATTACTTTGTATGTATACTTTGTACAATAAGGTTTTCAGAAAGGAAAAATCTAGGATTCATAACATTAGTTTTACGGCTAAGAATACAATTCAGGAATCTCTCTTTCTCTTGTGTGGTCTGCAAAGGGCAGGTCCAGAGCCATCTATACACAGAGTTTGGCCGACTTGGTTTCACTGGGTCACAACATGGCGTATATTCTTTTGTTTTGTGCTTGCCCAACAAAGCAGTAGTCGCCATTTTGTGTCCAACTCGAACCCGGTTGGCCAAACTCTCCTAATCAATGGCTATGGGCAGGTCCACACACCAGAGCCCTTTTTAGTTCATTCTCCATCCCTCTCTATCTTTAGCCTTCTTCATTATGCCATACAGTGTAGGTGTCATTCCTCAAAAATAGGAATGGTTAGCAGCTACATGCATGGTCTATGGATACAAGTCTAGGTAGTAACTTACCAGGTCAATAAGACTAAGGTCTATAGATCCTGACCGGTACTGCTTGATGCTTACTTGACCTGTACGGCTTGACTTGAAGCTTGACCTGAACACAATCGGAAAACAAAGGAAAAAGTGTATGTTACAACATGTTTCATGAAATCAAAAATAAAGGTGAAGCCTTTTCTATTCAACAAATGTGAGGGATTTTGTGTGTGGTTGGATTATTCTTATTTTTAAGCGTTGGAACATCATCCTGGAAAATTCAAGCAAAATGAATTTCACTGTATTGTGCACAAAATTGCAAGATAATAATACTGATATTTTCGAAATTTTGTTGGTAATATTACTTTCTGTAATATTTTTAGAAATGTTTTACATCATTTCGAAGGCATAATATTTCTGACAGTATATCTAACTGAAAGCTGGATGCTATCTTGGTAAAGACAAATTAAAACAGTGATACCTTTTATATTTTACAAAACTGCTACAGGACTTTTTCTTTTACAAAATAAATCTTAGTTCCAACAATCATAGCAAATAATACTAGTCAGCAATCATAGAACTTATCTCAGGTAAGAGCATCACAGCAGCAACAAGTCTTGTTTTGACCAACTTGCAACAATTACGAACAACCGTCACCTACTTCAATTTCTTATCAGATTTCAGAAAGTTTAAAGAGAAATATGTTGATTAATATTGATGTTTTTTTTGTAATGTTTTATTTGAAAGGCAATCATGTAAAGCGGCATGGATTTGTGTTCAAAACAGAGATATTTAAGAGGATGTGCTGTTATAGTTGAAAATACAAAACAAATGGTGCTAATATCATGAACAAATGGTAAATGAATTTAACTAAAAAACGGACGGATTCCATGTAAATATTCATTGTAAATATTTGAACAAATTGTAAAAATGTAAATGCATGACAAAAGCAGCTTATAATTATTGTATTATATTATTACAATTTAATGTAAGAGATATTTGCCTTATTTACTAGCTAGTTATTCACTGCCCATGTAATAACAGTAAAACATTTTGGATACATTAACAAAAAATAATGAAGAGGAAATTTTATAAATGTGCTTGTTCTTTTTTAAATCTTCGCATTCATTGAAAAGTGAGGTGACATTATATAAATTAAAATATAACATTACAGCACATAGAAATATCTGTATTTCTTGTGAGTATAAGATAATTGTTGCTTATAAATACATGTAATTTTTTTTTAACTCATTGAATAACATATTACTATTATTTCATGTTGCAAACAGCTTTGTGTATCTTCTCAGTTATTAACAAATCCGTGTGCTATTTACTTTATACATTTCTTTGTCAGTTCATGAAGACATTTATTTCTTTGCTATATGTTGTTTTGTGAACGTACATTACTGTTTATATATGTAAACAATACTGCACTTTTGTTTAATATCATGTGAAATCATTCAACGATTAAAATAAAAAAGATCATGAACAAGAGACGATATATATTGTTTTTGTTCTTTTACTTATCTTGTGTGAAACTCCTATTGAAATCTAGGATTATTAAATATCTCTTTTGAATATATGAAATTTCATACTGTACTAAGGCCAGTCTTCATAACCCTGCAAATTGAAAAAACAACTTTAAATTCTGTCCACCAATTATTTCTATAACATATATGTTGCATGAGCTGAAGTTGAACGATCTACAATACAGATAACTATCATTGATAGAATATCAATTGAAAGTGTACAAGATTTTCACTTTTTAAAAAATATTTTCATACAATTGCAGTGATATATTTACCAAAGTCTGAGTGTGTTTGTCCCTATAAAATAATGTAAAATAGAAATGAAAATTGGGAGAGAGAGAGAGATAGAGAGAAAAAGGAGAAGCTACATATATGTATATGAAATGAATATAATATAATTCCTTTCCACACTCTTCCTTGTCATAACCCACATCACATCATCCACTTAATAAGGGTTCCCCTTAAGACTGGTGCCCCCTCCTCCTTCCTCACCCCCCTTACACATGTGTCTCGATCCTCAATGGTTGGCTGTACACTACTCCATTGCTATTTAAAAAAAAAAATTCTGGGCTCCGATCAAATTTAATCTGAATGTATAATGAGCATTAAAGTTGAGTTTAATTTCAGAGCAGAATAATAAATAAATTCTAAAACTATAATTCTGTATCTTAAATGTGGTGTTCCGCAGGGATCCATCCTGGGCCCATTACTATTTCTCATTGGTATCAATGATATTTATAATGTATCTAAAACTTTAAATGATTCTTTATTTCCAGATGATACAAGTGTTTTCTTGTCTCATCGTGACATCAACACTCTCGAACAGAAACTAAATTCGGAACTGCCAAAGTTGACTTTATGGTTTAGAAGTAACGTGCTCTCTCTCAATATGCTTAAAACAAATTATATTCATTTAAGAGGTAAAAAATCGAATGAAAACCTAACTCTAAATATCAAACTGATATTCTATATTCCTATGATATTCTATGATTTATATAAAGAGAAAGACATGTTCAAAGTTCCTTGGTGTCTATATCAATGAAAAACTTGCCTGGAGCACAGAAATCGATCATCCATAAGGGTCCAGATGTATGGCATTCTCTACCTAACAATATTCGAAATATAAAATCACCTAACTCTTTTAAAAGAGCACTTGTAATATGTAATATAACTTCACAGATGTAAGATATTACTGACATATATATAAATCTATCACTTCTCATTATATCGAATATAAATTTGTATTTTCTTATGATCTATAAGACATTTGACTAGACTTAGCAATTTGTTTCTTCTTGTTCTTTGTAAATAGTGTATATAGTTCACAGGCGCGTAGCCAGAGTTTGATGTTTTTTTTTTTTTTTTTTTTTTTTTTGGGGGGGGGGGCACATACATGTAATCGATCGAGGTCAAAAAAGGGGTCTGAAAAATGCAACCGATCCTGGAAATTTAGGGGGGCACGTGCCCCCCCCCCCCCGTGCCCCCCCCCCCTTCCCCCCCCCCCCCCCCCCCGTGGCTACGCGCCTGATAGTTCACAACCCTTTAGGAATTTTATTTGTCATATATTACATAGCGATTCAAGCTCTATCCTTATGTTTCATCACCTGTTCGTGTTCATTCTTTACACTGTGTAATAGTTGCAACTTGTCTTTGATAAAACATTGTTAGGCTATTTTTTTTTTCATATGAAGTCAAATCAAATGGATTGTAAAATTAAAAAATGATTTGTTGTATTATATTTTTTTCATGTAATGTTAAAATCCAATTGTGAAATTGTGAACATGCATGAATAATAAATAAATAAATAAATAAATGATATTATTTGTATATTTAAAATCAAAATAATTAACACTGGCCAGGTTTCATTCGTTTGAATGCAAGTTATTACTTCCGGGTTTCCCTTCACTAATAGGTGAAACCATCATCGTGTACACCACATACTAATCATATATAATATACCACATACTCATCATGTATATCGTACTAAACTCTCTTCACCTATTCTCTATATCAAAAGTACGCCATCTATTTCGCGAGACTTGTATACATTCCACACGTTATCAAGCGATGACGCGTCAGGAAGCCCACTCGTTGCAATCACATTATTACTATCGGCTTGATCGTCTACGGTACAGAGACAATTCGGTCTGTGACAATTCTAAAATTGATAACATTGGATATCTCCAGCAATACACGGATAACGTCAGCTAAACTGGTAAGAAATATTGAAGATTACATTTCAATGTCTTGATTTCATACCTACTTGTTGTATCTGAGGGTTTGTGAAAAAAAAAAAAAATTGAGAGCAGACATGATTAGGGCGAAGGAATCGGGTATTCCCCGATAACCTTTCACCCAACGAACAATAACCTTTGAGACTTTAGTGTCTGCAGGGGTGTATCCAGGTGGATAACAGAGGGGAGAGGGGGAAAAGGGGGAGCGGGCGGTAACCAACTCCAATTGATGAAAACTAAGCTTTTTTGGGGGGGGGGATGTGTTGTGACAGCAGGTTATGGTGCAGACAACTACAGAACGGTGTAAAATTTCTATGTATCATGAAATAATGATGTGCGATTAAAAACCACGCTGCTATAGTTGACAGCATTCTGGAACCTACAGGAGGTTCCAACCCTCCGATGTCAGGAAGGGCGAGTTCTTAAAACAGTATTTATTTTCACAAATTATTAATGAAATACGTTGAATATTCTTTAGTAATACAAAATGTACGAATAATCATAAATTATTGATATCCTATGTAATCAAATTTTGTTTTAATCGGACAAGATTTACATTCAGTATTTCAGATGTTAAATAATAGAAAGGACATGAATAAGGAATATCCCTAGAATTTTGTTTCTTCTTTTACAATACTTCCACAACAAAAGAATAACCAAGCAATTCGATTTCACAAAATATAAAATGTACGGATACCTATTTAATAAATTTGAATACGTATTTGATTTTGTAGCTCTGTTTTCAAGTGAGAACTTAATCTCGAAGGAAGTTTCTCGAAATGAGTGATACACTTGAACAAATCGAAATATGTTCACGATTAGAATTGGTTTTATTTTCCGTATACAAAATTCAAATACGTACAAGAACACAATTTACAAATATAATACAAATCAAGAATAAAAAAGGCTGGAAAGCTCTATTCAGAGCAATTATTAAAATGGCTCTGTTCTTACAAGAGGTCCTTGACTGGCCGATTCAACTTGGGCCCCCTGCCTTGGCATCCCACTCTCTTATAACTTTTTTAAGTCACCTCGTTGCTTCTTTGAAATAAGTTCTATATCTGTCATATCGATCTCCCACTGAAGAAATCAGTTAAATCATGAAGTAAAATTAGGTCCAATGTTTTCATCTTTCCATCACAGTACTCGTGAATATACAGACTCAAGATGTCTGACTTGACTGATGCAGCAGTAAACCAGAGTGAGGAGGGCAGGACAGAACCTAAAGAATTAGGAGGACAATCTTTTACCGGTATGGATACTAAAGATGCTGACTTTGTAGCTGTTGATGCCAAGGATGTTACACCTGAAGAGAGTACAACTTCAGAAAGCATGGATGGGATATCACAGGCATCAAACATTCAAGAATCGGGAGAGAACGAGGAGCAAGATGGTCCTGGAGATGGAGGTACAGCAGAAGCCCGAGAAGAGAAGAAGGTGAAAGGAGCGATGTCTGACTTGACTGATACAGCAGTAAAACCGAATGAGGAGAGCGTGACAAAACCTAAAGAATTAGGACAATCTTCTACCAGTACTGATACTAAAGATGATGATTGGGTAGCTATTGATGCCAAGGATGTTACTCCTGTAGCAGAAGTCCAAGAAGAGAAGGTGAAAGGAGCGATGGAGGATGATGGTGGAGAACAAGAGAGAATGAGAGTGGAAGAAGAAGAAAGACAAAAGGAGGAAAGGAGAGTGGAAGATGAAATACTGAGAGAGGAAGAAATGAAGAGAGCTGAAGAAGAAAAGCAAAGAGAGGAGGAAAAGAAGAGAGAGGAAGAAGAAAGGCGGAGTGAGGAGGAAAAGAAGAGAGAGGAAGAGGAAAGGCGGAGAGAGGAAGAAATAAAGAGAGCTGAAGAAGAAAAGCAAAGAGAGGAGGAAAAGAAGAGAGAGGAAGAACAAAGACTGAGAGAGGAAGAAATGAAGAGAGCAGAAGAGGAAAGGCAAATAGAGGAAGAAAAGAAGAGAGCTGAAGAAGAAAAGCAAAGAAAGGAGGAAAATAAGAGAGAGGAAGAAGAAAAGAAGAGAGAGGAAGAAAAGAAGAGAGAGGAAGAAAATAAGAGAGAGGAAGAAGAAAGACAGAGAGAGGAAGAAATTAAGAGAGCAGAAGAAGAAAAGCAAAGAGAGGAGGAAAAGAAGAGAGAGGAAGAGGAAAAGCGAAGAGAGGAAGAAGTAAAGAGAATTGAAGAAGAAAAGCAAAGAGAGAAGGAAAAGAAGAGGGAGGAAGAGAAAAGGCGGAGAGAGGGAGAAATGAAGAGAGCAGAAGAGGAAAGGCAAAGAGAGGAAAAAAGGAAGAGAGCAGAAGGGGAAATGCAGAGAGAGGAAGAAATGAAAGCGAAAGAAGTAAAGGCAGACGAAGATAGACAGAGAGAAGGGTCAGCTAAAGTTGAGGAAGGCGAAGGTACCGATGAAGCGGACCAAGCAATAGGGACAGAGACAATACCAACACCTGCTGAAGTGTCTGAAGGTACTGAGCTAACCCGACGTAAAGTAGCAAGTAAGGAAACTCCGAGTGAGTCTACAACTGACCAAGGTGAAAGCACGGTTCATGGTGAAAGTAAAGGTCCAGCAACGTCATCAGATGGATCTATGTGGATATATGGATCTATTGTAACCTTGATCGTCATATCAGTTTTCATAGTTGGTTTCATCATTTTTACCAAAGCACCACCGAGTGTTCCGGCTCCGGACGAAACCGCTCATTCTGACATGGGTGACTGTTTGAGAAAGCGTTCAGAACGATTGGAGGTTCTTTACGAAGAGATTGAATCTTTAAGCAAGAAATTTCAATCATTAGATCAACCATCACTGGATACAATAGCTGGTGCATCATGGGCACACGTCCAAGACAAGGAAGAGTTGGTTAGACCTGTAGTCTTACTTCTGGTTAGTCAGCCAGATCATGACAAAGCTAACGACGTCGCCGAAGAAGTAGCAAACATGTACTCCAACGTGTACCATAAATCGCGTGGAGACATCGTACGGGTTGACGGTGATGACTTCGAAGACGGTACTGCCGACCAGGTGAAGAAAGACATAGACGCGAAGATAAAGGCTGGGTTGAAAGGTTGTGCTCATGTGGTTATCATCAAAGATCTCGATGAACTCCAACCGTGCTCGATCATATTATTCCATGCCTATTGTGATAACGATGGGGCACCGTACAAGGATGCTGTCTTCATCTTCACCATGACGCTAGATAATACTATCCCCGAGGACACCACCAAACTGGAGACTGAAAAGATCATTCAGGAACATCTTGAGCAACACTTGCTTCAATGTCCAGAAGAATTTCCCAAAGACAAAATTGCAGCAATGAATAGCCGTCTCGCCAACAACATAGTAATGCTTAATTAAATTACCATTCAATGATTTCGACTTCTACTGGTCATTTAGATTGTAAGACCAACCTGGGAAAAGTGCCATATTGTGTAACAAATGGCAACTGCAAATCGATTATAAATCAAATAGTACTTTTACACTTGCGTCATGCATGTATACCTATTATAGATTTAAAAAATGTACTTCTAACATTGATTCAGCCATGCATGACATTGCAGGGAATGTTAGCTTATAAATATATTTCAAGAAACATGTCGTCAATTCATCGATGATTCACAGATAAATGCACTCAATATTTGTATAGGTCTCTGTACATCAATAACATGTAGAGAAGGCGGATATGAGATATAGCGAGGGTAAATATAATTCGAAGCCTTGTTCTTATTATAATTCTTTGAGTTTGAATTTTCTCAGTAGAAATGTCCAATGCTGTACATGTACAAACAGTTTTATGATTGCAATTGATATGATCATCGCAAAAAAGTGAAGCCAATAAACGAATTCCGTACTTAAATGTGAGGACTATTTTTCACCTTTTGCCTGTACAAAGTTTTAACGCTATATATGCCTATAAACTATAAATTATGATAATTACTGTTAAAGGAATTCCGATAATACCACTCGATATGTTATACCTGACTAGATTGAGAAAATTCCATCAGATTTTCAGTATTTCTTCTTCTTGTTACTTTCTCATTCTCACAAAAATTATAACTTTGAGATAATTGTTCATGCTGTACTCTACTATTAGTTCAAGAGACAACCAAACTCGAATGCGATCTCTCATGTTATGCACAAATTAATCAGCACTACTCTTTTTTCTTCAGTGAACAAAACATGAGTGATGTAGTATCTGCCTATTCCGGATTGCACTCATTCGATAAACTAGATTAAATCTAGTATTGTGTATCTTTTCACAAATGATTAATGAATTATATTATTATCATAAAATGTCAGCGATATCTATACTTGTATATTCATAGTATTTCACCTACATTTGAGTGAGTGCATGTTTATATGTGAGGGTGTGGGCGGTGTATTTGTGTGATGTGCGGTGGTGGAATATTTTTTCGAATGAAAGAAATGTGGAGACTAATGGTTGAAAGTGTTAAATAAAAAAAACACGATAGTTACAATGATGCAGTGCTCATGCAATTTTATTAAATACAATTTGAAAATATTCAGCAATTTAATTAAAATTGATCATAACCAAGAGAACGCTGTATATTGTGTTTTTTAAATATTTATCTTGTGTGAAACTCCTATTGAAATCTAGGATTATTCAAATATCTCTTTTGAAATACTAAGGCCAGTCTTCACAACCCTGCAGATTGATAAAAACCTTAATTCATTTCCTTCCATTCTTTCTATTACATATATGATGCATGAGATAAGGTCGAATGATCTTCAATACATTTGTTCCGATTACTATCATTCATAGAATATAAATAGAAAGGGCACAAGATTTTCACTTTTTTACATATTTTATACGATCATAGACATAATTATGCTCTGGTATAAATACCAAGGTCAGAGTTTGTATGTTCCTATATACAATGATATAAAATATACAGAAAATTGAGAGAGAGAGAGAGAGAGAGAAAACGAGTTTGTGTCCCTATAAAATGATGTAAAATAGAAAGAAAAATTGGGAGAGAGAGAGAGAGATAGAACATGAAATGAATTGAATTCAAATCCTTTCCACATTCTTCTCTTTCCTAATATCCTTGTCATTAAATCCACCTAATGAGACCGGTCCCCCACCCCTTCCCTGCCCCCCTTACACCTGTGCCTCGATCCACGATGGTTGGATCTACACCACTCCATCGCTATGTTTAGAAACAATTCTGGGCTCCAATCAGATTCACTAAGAATGATAATGTCCTAATGAGCATCAAAGTTTAGTTGTATTTGTTCTCTTTACATCAAAGTAATTAAAACTGGTCAGGTTTCATTCGTCCGATTGCAAGTTATTACTTCCGGGTTTCCCTTCACTAGGTGAAACCATCCTCATATCTACCACATACTAATCATGTATTATATACCACATGTGTAACACATTCTCTAAAACTATGGTCACAAATCAGAGCGGCGACCGGCCGATTAGTAGCCTGCTCGGTCGCCGCTGGAATTTAGGCATTGCCCAAAGATATTTTTTGAGAAGTCGAGCAGGCTTAATGGCCCCAGTGATGCCTGGGCGGTGCCTTGTCGATTTCCCGTCGGTCGCCGGCCGAGTTTAGGTTAAAACTGGGCGAAATCGGAGAGCTACTCCGGGCGGCGTCCCGGCACTGACCGACAGATCACCCACCGATTCCGGAGCGGTCTCCCACCCACCGGGGCGCCAAAATACGCTCGGTGCCCGGGCGTTCGCCGCCCGGGCACCGACCTAATCGAGCGTTCGCCGTCGAGCGATTTAGGTCAAAAATCGAAGCCGCTGGGTCAAAGGCTGCCGAACGATTTTGGACTCGCCGCCCGGTGACCAACTGATCTCTCCGCGGCGACTGCTCGGCAACCTTTGACCTAGCGTCTTCATTTTTTGACCTAAATCGCTCGACGGCGAACGCTGGATTAGGTCGATGCCCGGGCGGCGAATGCCCGGGCACCGAGCGTATTTTGGCGCCCCTGTGGGTGGGAGACCGCTCCGGAATCGGTGGGTGATCTGTCGGTCCGTGCGGTGACCGCCCTGGCACCGAACGTACTTTGGGCGGCGAGTGAAAGTTAGCAGGCGCCGCCCGACTTTTAACTACGCGCTAAAACGTCAGCAGCGACCGAGCGATGCCCTAAAAACAAGCGGTGCCCGGGCGAAATTGGCTCAAAACTCGCCACCCGGCTGCAAATTTTTTATTCCCAAACAGGTTTGCAATTTCTTATATTTCCGTTCTTCTCAATGGCTGATATGTTCTACGTCATTAGCAGCTTGGAAAGAGGTCACAAACAATTAGACTTTGATTTTTTGTTATTGCTTTGCCTCACTATTCATAAAGGCAAAAAAACTGAATAGACTGAGACTTGAACCCACACCTCTAAGATTGTATTACGCTCACCTTACCGATTGAGCCAACGATGGGTTAATGAAAGGTGATTCTGCATGATTTCTATAACCCTATCACTCACCCTAACGTTTACGTCATTGCTAATGATGTAACATATCAGCCAATCAGACGACCCGAAATATTAGCATTGACAAACCTGTTTGGGAAGAAAAAAATTAGCCACCCGGCCGCCGAGCAGGCAACTTTTTGGTGTTGTGACCATAGCTTTAGCTATTATGTAAGGATAGGTAAACTCTATTTCGCGAGACTTGTATACATTCCACACGTTATCAAGCGATGATGCGTGAAAGTCGTCCACTCGTTGTAATCACAGTATTACCATGGACCTACTGGTATTACTCTCGGCTTGACCGTCTACGGAAACGGACAGAGACAATTCGGTCTGTGATAATTCTAATATTTGTAAAATTGGATATCTCCAGCAATACACGGACAACCTCAGCTAAACTGGTAAGAACTATTGGAAATTACTTTTCACTGTCTTGATTTCATACATATTCGTTGTATCCGATGAGTAGTAGAAACATTTTGGGCTTCCTCAAGAGCAGACATGACAACTTTAAGATTATAATGTCTGCAGGGGGTGTATCCAGGGGGGGGGGCGGTGACCGTATTCCGGAAATCTACGCTCCTTTTTCTGCTTAAATTTGTAAGATATATATTTCAAAATCGTACATAGAGTTACGTTCACGTCGGTGCTGGTTGTTATTTCTATAGTAAAGGATTTTACCCCGCCTTCAAGCTTAGCTTTTATGTGGTAATACTTCTTTTAGTGGGGACTGTTAGGGCAAAATAGGGGTTGTATGGTGCAGATTCTTCTAAAAGCACCAAATTTGGCCCAGAGGTAGATTATACCATACTTTTACGATTTCTGCCGGACGCCAAGAAGGGCACCCTCTGGGTATGCCATATTGGGCAAATCCAAAATGGCCGCCATCTGAGTTAAAGGTCAAGCGTAGTTCCAAAAGAAAAAGCGCTTGTTTGATAATAGTTTATAATATTTATGGGGTTTTGGGGGTCGAGGAATCTGATTTTGATGTTCTTTCATCGATTTGAGGTCTCCTTGAGGCTGCCATAGTGGTCATATTGGTCAAATCAAAATGGCCGCCATCTGATAGTTACAGGTCAAGTGTAGTTACGAAAGAAATGGGCTAGTATGATAAAAGTTTATATATTTATGGGGTTTTCGGGATCAGAGAATCTGATTATGATATTCTTTCATCGATTTGAGATCTCCTCGGGTCAAACTGGTAATATTGGTCAAATCCAAAATGGCTGCCACCTTTGAGTAAAAGGTCAAGTGTAGTTCCAAAAGGAAAAGGGCTAGTATGATAAACATTTATATAGTAAAGAGGTTTTCGGGGTCACAGAATCTGATTATGATGTTGCTTGTATCAATTACAGGTCTCCTTGGGGCTGTCATGCTGGCCATATTGGCCAAGTAAAAATGGCCGCCATCCGAGTTAAAGGTCAATCATCGTTCCAAAAGGAAAAAGACCAGTATGATAAAAGTTGATAAATTCATGGGGTTTCCGGGGTCGGATGATCTGATTATGATGTTCTTTTATCAATTTTATGTCACCATCCTGTCCTAAGGCCTACAATGAAGTCCATTTCCTGGTTGAAGAAGATGAGGGAAGATGCGCCAAATTCACACTTGAGTGGGTATAAACTTGGCCCGCGCCCATATGTTTCATCAATATGCAAACTTTCCTCTGTGAAATGCGTAATAAATTCGTTTTCGAGGATTGGCAAGTAAATTAGATAAACAGTAGAAACAGACAATGGATAAAGAAATAAACAGTTTGTTCGATTTGTTTTGAAGCATTATATTCAAAGACCCGGACAGCTTTATCTTTATTATCCATATAAATAACGTCTATATTCACTCTCAGATGGGAGATAATACCAATACGAAATGCATTAAGCAACGTCTAGACATAAAGGTCGAATCTCAACTTTATTTTTCTAATTCTTCTTTCCATTTCGAAGCGTTGCATGGGATCTTAATCCTGTTTTTTCTACATACATCAATGCCCCAATCTAAGCATACTTTGAATCTGGTGACGCTTCGAAAATTTCGTGGCCTAGCATTTTGCTTCTGTTGATGATCAAATAAAGAAAGCGCCCTTTATAGATCAGGGAGAGTGTGACAAAAGCACACAGTAGGAGCAGTGCAATTTAAATATCAAGGGATGGATTAGAGATTATTTCTAAAATGAAATGAAAGGGCTATTTTATTTTCAAGAGTCCTTTCACTTCATTTAAGAAATAACCTCTCTTTATATCTTAGAGACAATTTCTCTTGAAAGTCAAATAAACTCGAGAGCATCCTGGGGCTCCGCCCCGGAACCCCCGGTAGGGGCTCTTCCAGGCCCCTAAAGCTGTGCCATATTGTAGGGATCCATTAGAAAGCGAAATAAGCCCAATAAATAATTTGTATATGTATAAATACATATATATATATATATATATAGTTCTCCTATGCAAACTTCCTCTGTGAAATGCATAATAAATTCGTTTTCGAGGGTTGGCAATGAAAAGAGATAAACAGTAGAAACAGACCATGAATAAAGAAATAAACAGCTTGTTCGATTTGTTTTTTAGCATTATCTTTAAAAAAACTCGGACAGCTTTATCTTTATTATCCATATAAAATAACGTCTATAATCACGCTGAGATGGAATAAAGTACCAATACGAATTGCATTATGCAACGTCTAGACATAAAGGTCGAGTCCCAGGGGACTTGGATCACAATAATGCTGATAATACTTTACCGATGACCAGATTCCAAGTAAAGTTTACTATAAAGAACCAATTCCGACATTAAGAAATGATTTTCGGTGACTGATGTGTCAGATGTGATCATTCACAAAGGAAAGGCCAGCACACAAACAAATTACAGTTCCTCTCTCAGCTCTCTTTATGTTCATGTGACCTTTGTAAAGTTCGTTCCCGATTTTGGCGCACGCGGAGTGTGCAATTACGAAATCGCTCATTGATGAAAGAACATCATAATCAGATTATCCGACCCCGGAAACCCCGTGAATTCATCAACTTTTATCATACTGATCCTTTTCCTTTTGAAACTACACTTGAACTTTAACTCGGATGGCGGTCATTTTTTATTTAGCCAATATGACCAGCATGACAGCCCCAAGGAGACCTCAAATCGATGAAAGAACATCATAATCAGATTCTCTGACCCAGAAAACCCAATAAATATATAAACTTTTATCATACTAGCCCATTTCCTTTCATAACTACACTTGACCTTTAACTCACATGGCGGCCATTTTAGATTTGACCAATATGACCTGTAAGGCAGCCCCTAGGAGACCTAAAATCTATGAAAGGACATCATAATCAGATTCTCTGACTCCAAAACCCTATAAATATATAAACTATTATCATACAAGCGCTTTTCCTTTGGGAACTACGCTTGACCTTTAACTCAGATGGCGACCATTTTGGATTTGACCAATATGGCAGTCCCAGAGAGCGCGCTTCTTGGCGTCCGGCGGAAATCGTAATAGTATGGTATAATCTACCTCTGGGCCAAATTTGGTTGCTTTTAGAAGAATCTGCACCCAAATATCCCTAACAGCCCACACTATTCATGATTATCTTATGTATCATTACAATGTATATATATTACGTTGATGTATTATCATATGATTCGTTCATTATCATGATTATGTTGTAACGAGCTTTTTTTCAACTCTGGAAAACACCATGAAGAAAAATAGATAAATAAATTAATAAGTTAATAACAAGTATCAAAATGTTTTCCACGTCATCAAATTGTCATCAAATCATCTTCAGATTTATCTTGAACCTTGCTAAGATAATAACTAAAGCAGCTTTGGGATGGGATACATTGTAGGTGATGTTGAAGAACGGTGTAAAATATATTTGTATCATAAAACAGTGATGTGCGATTGAAAACCATGCAGACATAGCTTACAGCATTATGGAATCTACAGGAGGTTCCAACCCTTTGATGACAGGAAGAGCGGGTTATTATAACAGTATTTCTGTTCACGAATGAACTACATAGTATATTCTTTAGTAATAGAAAATATATGAATACTCATTGATATCCTATGTAATCAAGTTATTTTTTAATCGGACAAGATCTACATTCAGTATTTCAGATGTTGAATAATATAGAAAGGACATGAATGATGAATATCGCTAGAAACTCAACTTTTAAGTAGGAAAAATGTTGTTTCTTCTTTTACAATATTTTCCAGAACAAGAGAATATCCAAGCATTTTGATTTCACAAAATATGAAATGTAAGGATACCTATTTAATAATTTGAATAAGTATTTAATTTTGAAGCTCTATTTTCAAATGAGAAATTAATCTCGAAGGAAGTTACAGAAGCTCGAAAGTTCCAAAAGCAAAAATCATATTAATTTACATACAATATCAATTTTTAAAATAAATAAATCATAGTAATTTACCAATACACTACTCCCCTTATCGATCCCCCTAACCTCACCACCCCTCCCGCCACCCTCTCGATACTGCCAACCCCTCCCGCTACCCCTTCCCAAGTCCTCCAGGGTTTATTATCTCTGTCATAACATTTCAAACTGAACTTTTTATTTCTTTATTAAAATTAATATAGCCAAACTTCTTGATTGTCGCGTGTGCATAGATAATCGTACGCTTAAAATTCTGTTTTCGGTTTAGGCAGAACTAAATTAGTACATCTAAGGGCATAGTTTGAAGTTTTAACAATAAAATTCTCTTTCAATATAGAGCTGCCAAATCGTGAAATCATTTATACATCACAGAATTACTGTGCCTAACTTGTCTATTTTCTAAAATTTCCCAATTTAAAATATCATGAACTTCACTAATTGGTTTATGTTCAGATAATTTTAATTTAAGAATAATTCTACCAACCCTGTTCTGTAATTTTTGTAACATTTCTACTTGAGTCTTAGTGCCCGAATGCCATAACACGTCAACATAATCAAAATGTTGCATACTTGCGGCATTATATACAAGTTAACATAGTTACGCAACCTTCCTTAGAAGCTAATCATTTTTCCAACCTTTTTACATAATTCACCAATGTGAATATTCCATTTTAATTCACAATCAATAAAACAAAATACGTAGATATTTATATTTGTCAACGTGAACAATATCATTATCATTTATTTTTACGTTCAACCTACTGTGTCTGTTCAACATATAGTTAGTGTCTATCAGTTCAATTTATTTTCAACTTATTACAATTCATCCAAGAATATAACTTATGCAATTCAATATTCAAAACATTTTCAATATTACAGGGGTCTTTATCTCAATAATATATAACGGTGTCATCTGCATAAAGGTGAACCGAACATTTTTCAAAACAAGAGGGCATATCACTAATAAATATAAGAAATAGTATGGGGCCGAGAATAGATCCCTGAGATCCCTGACGACAGCGTATTATTAATCGAAGTTATTATGCGTCTACCATTTAAATAGCTACCTTTAAACCAATTAAAAGATGAACCCTGTAGACCAACACAAGAAGTTAATTTTCCCAGAAGAATTCCGTGGTCTACGAAGTCGAAAGCCTTTTGAAGATCAACAAAAGTGACATGAGCCAATCATCCGTAACTTTTATAAGTGTAGTGATCGTCGAATGATTAAACCTAAACCCCGATTGTTGTTTGGTCAAAATATTATTGTTCGATAAGAAACGGGTGAGTTGCCACTGCATAACTCTTTCTAAAAGCTTCGACACACTAGGTATTTTAAAGAGAAATCGGTCTATAATGATCAGGATTAACTTTATCTCCCTTCTTAAATAATATAATTATCTTGCCTATTTTCCACCTAGTTGGAACCGCACCTTCACAAATTGACCTATTTATTACGTATGTGATGCTTCGAACTATTTCAGGCCCACACAGTTTCAAAATAAAGGTACTAATCCCGTCAACACCAGTAGACTTCTTATTCTTTAAATCAAACATTTCTTTAAGAATATCAGCTATATCGACGGAGATAATTCAAAAGAATTCTCATAGCATACAGGCCTTTCTTCTTCTTTGGCGGTCACGTATTTTATCACAATAATATCGTTTGTTTGCTTTTTTAATTTCATATGTAACTTTATTCCTCATCTTTCTAAAAAAAAATCAATCATCTTCATTCCTAGTTACTTTTGCTTTCTTCTTCATTTAATCACGTTGTTTCATCAAAAATAAAATCATTAAGCCATGGAGAGTCTTTTTGCTTCACTCTTTTAGTCTTAATTGGCATATGTTTGTCTACAATACGCATTACACATTTCCCCCATTTATCGACAGCTTCACCAATAGTATGACTAGTTTCTACCTCCGTCCAATTCTGTAATCTGATATCGGTTTTTTAAATTAATCAAGATTAACACCTCTTGATTTCCGAAAAGTGATTAACTTTGCAAGAGTGCACGTGTTGTTTGAATTTTGAACGTTGCATGATAAAATAAAATCAACGAGTGATCGCTGAAACCAATATCTATAACACCCCAAGAATTTACATTTTCTGTCTGATCGCACAACATGTGATCAAGAAGAGAGCTTGAATCTGACGTAACACGTGTACATTTCATAGTATTAATCTGAAGCAGTCACTGAATATGCAGTCAGGATTTCTTAATTTTATATCTATTCAGCTATAGAAATTATTGGACTCTTTCGTTCATAACTTGTTATCTGAGGACAATTTCTTTTCCTTGTTCGAAAGTTCGTTCGTTGACTACTTTAGGGAAACTTTTCTGCAAACAGAAAGTAGTGTCGATGCTTTTTTTACCCATATGGATAATGTTTAAAGCAAGAGGAACGACACACCATGAGCATATTGTAAGGCTTGGAGTGCATTGGTTGGTGGAATGTGATGTGTAGGCTATATTAGCTGATTAGTATTATCTGTCTTGTGGGATATGAATGGATCTCCGGTCATCCGTCGGCTCTGACTGCCCTTTCTGAGAATTTACCTTCTTTTGTCATCCCTCTATATACAGCGTGAGTAAAAAAAAAAGTTTACACCTAGAAAATTGCTAATAATTTTTTTTAAATCCATGAACAGTAAATTATTATACATCTTATGAAAGATTGTTTTATCCCAAATCCTTTTGTGTGGTATGTGTTCACGCTCGGATGAACATGAGGCATTGTTTGCGAGAGTGCAAAAATCGACTTGCGCCAAATCTGCTTATGTGATGTTTGAATAAAACAATTGGGATTTAGGTACTAACTCGGTCTTTTCAGATCAAAATAACATCCCTAACTGGATTTATCATGCCGCACATATCAACTATCAACGAACATGTGTGCGCGCGTGTGTGTGTGTATGTGTGTATGCTTTGCTTCTGCAAAAAGCGTATGCAATGCATTTCATTTGATACATTCAATTCATTCTCTCACTCCACTAATCCCAACATAATACATACTGCAGGCATCCTTTGTCGGAAGTCGATATTTGCACTCTCGCAAACAATGCCTCCTGGTCACCAAAGCATGAACACATACCACACAAAAATGATACCAAATGATTCTTTAAATAATTAGCAAATTTGTAGGTGTAAACTTTTTTTTTACTCACACGGTATAATAGACATAGGTTCTTTTCAATTCTTGACCAGCCGATTGAACTCAGTCTAAAAGCCATTAAAGCATGACCTGGGCCCCTAACCTTAATTGGCATACCACCCTCTCATTTGTAAGTCACCGCGTTGCTTCTTTGAAATAAGTTCTATAGCTGTCGTATCGAGTTCCCTTTTCTTCTTTTATGACGTTTTTTCTTTCCTTTCTTTTTATCATAACCCTTTTTTCTCGACGAAGGAAATTTTGAAAAATTATTGGGGAAAAGGAAAAGAAAAATTCGAAATGTATATGCAAGCTGGTCGAGGAAATTGTAAAAACTTTAGGTGCGACTTGTTTAAAATGTGAAACTATAATTTTGATTATAGTCAAATGTTTTCATCTTTCCATCACAGTACTCGTGAATATACAGATTCAAGATGTCTGACTTGACTGATGCAGTAGTACAACAGAGTGAGGAGGGCGTGACAAAACCTCAAAAACCTGAGGTTCATACATACTATCCTCCTCCTGAAGGAGGTCCTGGAGATGGAGGTACAGCAGTAAAACCGAATGAGAGCGTGAAAAAACCACCCAAAGTTGAGGTTCATACATACTACTATCCTCCTCCTAAAGGAGGGCCTGGAGATGGAGGTAAAGCAGTAAAATCGAGTGAGGAGGGCGTGACAAAACCACCAAAACTTGAGGTTCATACATACTATCCTCCTCTTAATGGAAGGCCTGAATATGGAGGTACAGCAGTAACACCGAGTGAGGAGAGCGTGACAAAACTACCAAAACTTGAGGTTCATATATATTATTTTTCTCCTAAAGGAGGTCCTGGAGATGGAGGTACAGCAGTAAAACAGAGTGAAGAGAGCGTGACAAAACCGGTTCATACATACTCTCCTCCTCCTAAAGGAGGTCCTGGAGATGGAGCTACAGCAGTAAAACAGAGTGAGGAGAGCGTGACAAAAGCGGTTCATACATACTCTCCTCCTCCTGAAGGAGGTCCTGGAGATGGAGGTACAGCAGTAAAACAGAGTGAGGAGAGCGTGACAAAACCGGTTCATACATACTATTCTCCTCCTAAAGGAGGTCCTGGAGATGGAGGTACAGCAGAAGTTCAAGAAGAAAAGAAGGTGAAAGGAGCGATGACTGACTTGACTGATGCAGCAGAAAAACAGAGTGAGGAGAGCGTGACCAAACCTCAAGAACTTGAGGTTCATACATACTATCCTCCTCCTAAAGGTCAAGGAGGTCCTGGATATGGAGGTACAGCAGTAGAACAGAGTGTGGAGAGCGTGATCAAACCTCAAGAACTTGAGGTTCATACATACTGTCCTCCTCCTAAAGGAGGTCCTGGAGATGGAGGTACAGCAGTACAACAGAGTGAGGAGAGCGTGATCAAACATCAAGAACTTGAGGTTCATACATACTGTCCTCCTGCTAAAGGAGGTCCTGGAGACGGTGGTACAGCAGTACAACAGAGTTTGGAGAGCGTGATCAAACCTCAAGAACTTGAGGTTCATACATACTATCCTCCTCCTAAAGGATGGCCTGGAGATGGAGGTACAGCAGTAAAACAGAGTGAGGAGAGCGTGATTAAACCTAAAGAACTTGAGGTTCATACATACTATCCTCCTCCTAAAGGAGGTCCTGGAGATGGAAGTACAGCAGTAAAACAGAGTGAGGAGTGCGTGACAAAAGCGGTTCATACATACTCTCCTCCTCCTGAAGGAGGTCCTGGAGATGGAGCTACAGCAGTAAAACAGAGTGAGGAGAGCGTGACAAAAGCGGTTCATACATACTCTCCTCCTCCTGAAGGAGGTCCTGGAGATGGAGGTACAGCAGTAAAACAAAGTGGGGAGAGCGTGACAAAACCGGTTCATACATACTATACTCCTCCTAAAGGAGGTCCTGGAGATGGAGGTACAGCAGAAGTTCAAGAAGAAAAGAAGGTGAAAGTGGCGATGACTGACTTGACTGATGCAGCAGAAAAACAGAGTGAGGAGAGCGTGACCAAACCTCAAGAACTTGAGGTTCATACATACTATCCTCCTCCTAAAGGAGGTCCTGGAGATGGAGGTACAGCAGTAAAACAGAGTGTGGAGAGCGTGATCAAACCTCAAGAACTTGAGGTTCATACATACTATCCTCCTCCTAAAGGAGGTCCTGAAGATGGAGGTACAGCAGTAAAACAGAGTGTGGAGAGCGTGATCAAACCTCAAGAACTTGAGGTTCATACATACTGTCCTCCTAAAGGAGGTCCTGGAGACGGAGGTACATCAGTACAACAGAGTGTGGAGAGCGTGATTAAACCTAAAGAACTTGAGGTTCATGAATACTATCCTCCTCCTAAAGGAGGTCCTGGAGATGGAGGTACAGCAGTACAACAGAGTGAGGAGAGCGTGATAAAGCCTCAAGAACTTGAGGTTCATACATACTGTCCTCCTCCTAAAGGAGGTCCTGGAGACGGAGGTACAGCAGTAAAACAGAGTGTGGGGAGCGTGATCAAACCTCAAGAACTTGAGGTTCATACATACTGTCCTCCTCCTAAAGGAGAGCCTGGAGATGGAGGTACAGCAGTAAAACAGAGTGAGGAGAGCGTGATAAAACCACCCAAACTTGAGGTTCATACATACTCTCCTCCTCCTAAAGGAGGGCCTGGAGATGGAGGTACAGCAGAAGTCCAAGAAGAAAAGAAGGTGAAAGGAGCAATGACTGACTTGACTGATGCAGCAGTAAAACAGAGTGAGGAGAGCGTGATAAAACCACCAAAACTTGAGGTTCATACATACTCTCCTCCTCCTAAAGGAGAGCCTGGAGATGGAGGTACAGCAGTAAAACAGAGTGAGGAGAGCGTGATAAAACCACCAAAACCTGAGGTTTCTACATACTATCCTCCTCCTAAAGGAAGTCCTGGAGATGGAGGTACAGCAGTAAAACAGAGTGAGGAGGGCGTGTCAAAACCTAAAGAACTTGAGGTTCATACATACTCTCCTCCTCCTAAAGAGAGTGCAACAGTAAGCACTAAAGTGGATGGGGTATATCAGGCATCAAACATTCAAGCATCGGGAGAGAAAGAGGAGCAAGATGGGCATGGAGATGGAGGTACAGCAGAAGTCCGAGAAGAGAAGAAGGTATATGGAGCGATGGAGGATGATGGTGGAGAACAAGAGAGAATGAGAGAGGAAGAAGAAGAAAGGCAAATAGAGGAAGAACGGAATAGAATGGAAAAAAAAGCAGAAAGACAAAGAGAGGAGGAAAGGAGAGTGGAAGAAGAAAGACTGAGAGAGGAAGAAATGAAGAGAGCAGAAGAGGAAAGGCAAAGAGAGGAAGAAAGGCAAAGAGACGAGGAAAAGAAGAGAGAGGAAGAGGAAAGGCAAAGAGAGGAAGAAAGGAAGAGAGCAGAAGAGGAAAGGCGGAGAGAGGAAGGAAGGAAGAGAGCTGAAGAAGAAAGACAAAGAAAGAAGGAAAAGAAGAGAGAGGAAGAGGAAAGACAGAGAGAGGAAGAAAGGAAGAGAGCAGAAGAAGAAAGGCAAAGAGACGAGGAAAAGAAGAGAGAGGAAGAGGAAAGGCGGAGAGAGGGAGACATGAAGAGAGCAGAAGAGGGAAGGCGAAGAGAGGAAGGAAGGAAGAGAGCTGACGAAATAGGACAAAGAAAGAATGAAAAGAAAAGAGAGGAAGAGGAAAGGCGGAGAGAGGAAGGAACGAAGAGAGCAGAGGAGGAAAGGCAAAGAGAGGAAGAAACGCAGAGAGCAGAAGAGGAAAGGCAAAGAGAGGAAGAAAGGAAGAGAGCTGAAGAAGAAAGGGAAACAGAGGAGGAAAAGAAAAGAGAGGAAGAGGAAAGACAGAGAGAGGAAGAAATGAAGAGAGCAGAAGAGGAAATGCGAAGAGAGGAAGAAAGGAAGAGAGCTGAAGAAGATAGGGAAATAGAGGATGAAAGGAGAGTGGAAGAAGAAAAACTGAGAAAGGTAGAAATGAAGAGAGCTGAAGAAGAAAGGCAAAGAGACGAGGAAAAGAAGAGAGAGGAAGAGGAAAGGCGGAGAGAGGGAGACATGAAGAGAGCAGAAGAGGGAAGGCGAAGAGAGGAAGGAAGGAAGAGAGCTGACGAAATAGGACAAAGAAAGAATGAAAAGAAAAGAGAGGAAGAGGAAAGGCGGAGAGAGGAAGGAATGAAGAGAGCAGAAGGAGAAAGGCGAAGAGAGGAAGAAACGCAGAGAGCAGAAGAGGAAAGGCAAAGAGAGGAAGAAAGGAAGAGAGCTGAAGAAGAAAGGGAAACAGAGGAGGAAAAGAAAAGAGAGGAAGAGGAAAGACAGAGAGAGGAAGAAATGAAGAGAGCAGAAGAGGAAAGGCGGAGAGAGGAAGGAAGGGAGAGAGCTGAAGAAGAAAGAAAAAGAAAAAAGGAAAAGAAGAGAGAGGAAGAGGAAAGGCAAAGAGAGAAAGAAAGGAAGAGAGCAGAAGATGAAAGGCGAAGAGTGGAAGGAATGAAGAGAGCTGAAGAAAAAAGACAAAGAAAGAAGGGAAAGAAGAGAGCGAAAGGAAAGCAAGACAAAGATAGAGTTGAGGAACTACAAATGGAAGGCGAAGGTTCTGGTGAAGCGGACCAAGCAATAGGGACAGAGACAATACCAACACCTGCTGAAGTGTCTGAAGGTACAGAGCTAACCCGACGTAAAGTGGCAACTAAGGATACCCCGAGTGAGTCTGCAACTGACCAAGGTGAAAGCATCATCAGATGGATCTGTTTGGATCTATGGATCTCTTGTAATCTTGATCATCATATCAGTTTCCATAGTTGGTTTTCATCATGTTTACCATGGGTGACTGTAGCCCTTACATTTTCATAATTTTAACAAACGAATTCGTTTTCACTGGGTGCCTGCCGTAGCAAATAGCAGATTTGACAAAAGACTTAACTCCGTTTCGTTGACAATCAGCCATGCATGAAGACTCTCGTCTACGGCTGATTGTCAACGAAACGGAGTTAAGTCTTTTGTTAATTTCGTTTATTGATACGGCAGGCAGCCAGTGAAAACGAATTCGTTTAATAAAATTATGAAAATGTAAGGGCTACTTTAAACAAACAGAACTTTGTTATTCCTCGCTCATTTTTCCTGATTGAGGTGTCATATGAAAGGGCAGAAACTCAACTTTCTAGAAATGTGAATTTTTCTTCGAAATTCAGATACCGCCCGCCAAATGTCTTTTTGGTTTCCTTCCTTCAAATTGCTTTTAATCACTAATGCGTGAAATATGCATCATCTGAGTAGCATCACATGAAAGAGGGGACTCTAAGCTTTCCAAATATGTATCATTCATTAATTATAGTTGTGATTAAGTTATGATAGAACATCGATACTTCTCGGTTTCGTTTTTTCTGGGACGCACTGTATACAATGATATAAAATATACAGAAAATTGAGAGAGAGAGAGAGAGAGAGAGAGAGAGAGAGAAAACGAGTTTGTGTCCCTATAAAATGATGTAAAATAGAAAGAAAAATTGGGAGAGAGAGAGAGATAGAACATGAAATGAATTGAATTCAAATCCTTTCCACATTCTTCTCTTTCCTAATATCCTTGTCATTAAATCCACCTAATGAGACCGGTGCCCCGCCCCTTCCCTGCCCCCCCCCCTTACACCTGTGCCTCGATCCACGATGGTTGGATCTACACCACTCCATTGCTATTTTTGGAAATAATTCTGGGCTCCAATCAGATTTATTCAGAATGATAATGTCCTAATGAGCATCAAAGTTGAGTTTAATTTCAGAACAGAAGAATTAATTCTAATCTATAATATCATGCGTATATAGTTTACATCAAAGACTGGTCAGGTTTAATTCGTTTGATTACAATTTATTACTTCCGGGTTTCCTTTCATTATAGGTAAAACCATCCTCATTATCTACCACATACTAATCATATTTAATATACCACATACTCATCATGTATTATCAAAGACATTCTCTTAGCTACCAATATGTGAGGATAGGTAAACTCTCGCCATCTCTTTATCAAAAGTACGCCATCTATTTCGCTAGACTTGTATACATTCCACACGTTAGCAAGCGATGACGCGTCGTGAAGTCCACTCGTTGCAATCACAGTATTACTCTCGGCTTGATCGTCTACGGTACAGAGACAATTCAGTCTGTGACAATTCTAATATTTATACAATTGGATATCTCCAGCAATACACGGACAACCTCAGCTAAACTGGTAAGAAATATTGGAAATTACTTTGCACTGTCTTGAGTTCATACCTATTCGTTGTATCTGAGAGGTAGTAGAAACATTTTTGGGCTTCCTCAAGAGCAGACATGGTTAGGGCGAAGGGGTTGGGTATTCCCCAACCTAATCTTTTACCCAACGAACGATTATTAATCGAAGTTATTATGCGTCTACCATTTAAAGATACTCTGTCCCTTTTGCAGCCAACATCAAATTCTGTAGAACTTTGCGGGAATTATGAATATTGTCATGTTTGTCCTATCTGTGAAATTTTAACGTTAGCAGTGTCCTTATATTGAAATTATGCAAGTACCGGTAAACACTTTTACTTGCTAGACTTCACTGTCAGACACTATTGAGTGACTGACTGCCTTATATTCTTCTTTGGTAATAACATACATAACATGAGCTGTAAAGAGTACATGAGCACTTGTCTACATCAATAACCCACTTCTTATAATGGCCAACATTAAACTGATTGAATCTTTGCGCAGCATACAACGTACGACCATTCGGTACAATGGTCTGAAAATCAGACTATTACTTACTGGCTCTATAGCTCCTAAATCGATTCGACAACTAATAGTCGTTATTTTCCCACTTAAGGAAATGTTCAAGCCCCCCTTATTTTAGGGAAGTTCTAAATTAGTATTACCTTTCAAATGCCGTTTGAATTTAACCTTTTCATTTTGGGGGCCTGCAAATGGGACATAGTACCTTTAAATAGCTTGTAAACCAATTCAAAGATGAACCCTGTAGACCAACACAAGAGGTTAATTTTGCCAGAAAATTCCGTGGTCTACTATTAAAAGCCTTTTGAAGATCAACAAAAACAGTGCCTGTGTACATGCCTTTGTCCAGTGACATGAGCCAATCATCCGTAACTTTTATAAGTGTAGTGATCGTCGAATGATTAAACCTAAACCCCTAAACGTCTCTGTCAACTGCATTATTCATTCACCCTCACAGAGGCTTCATATAGGGAAGGAGTGGAGAGTGGGGCGGGAGCGGTCACTGAATACGCGGTCAGGTTTTCTTAATTTGTATATCAGCGATATAAATTATTGGACTCTTTTGTTCATAACTTGATATGTGACGACAATTTCTTTTCCCTGTTTGAAAGTTTGTTCATTTTTTTCGTTGACTAATTTAGGGAAACTTTTCCAACACCCCCTCCGAATCGTTTACGGTTTATAGAGTTGATCAGGATGCTTCTGTATACCCATATGAAAAATCTGTAGAGCAAGAGGAATGACAAACCATGAGCACATTGTAAGGCTTGCAGTGCATTGGTTGGTGGAATCTGATTTGTAGGCTATATTAGCTGATTAGTACTATCTGTCGTGTGGGATATGAATGGTTTTCCTGTCATCCGTCGGCTCTAACTGCCCTTTCTGAGAATTTACCTTCTTTTGTGATCCCTCTATACATAAGAGACACATATAGGTTTTTTTCAATTCTTGACCAGCCGATTGAACTCAGTCTAAAAGCCATTTAAGCATGACCTGGGCCCCTAACCTTAATTGGCATACCACCCTCTTATTTGTAAGTCACCACGTTGCTTCTTTGAAATGAGTTCTATAGCTGTCATCGACCTACCACGGAATAAATCAGTATATTCTTCTTCTTTTTTTTGTGTGTGTGATCCTTTTTCTTCTTTTATGAAGTTCTTTTTATTTCTTTTTATCGTAACCCTTTTTTCTCTCCGAAGGAAATATTGAAAAATTATTGTGGAAGAGTAAATAAATAATTCGAAATTTATATGCAAGCAGGTGGAGGAAATTGTAAAAACATAAGGTGTGATTTGTTTAAAATGTGAAACAATAATTTTGTTTATGTGAATATTTTTCTTCTTTAAATGTGTAACTTCATTTGCAATATATTTTATACGAAAATTTATTTGTAACCTTGTATGGAAATGTTAAAGTTCACTTGCAAATTTATTTAGGCCTATGTCAAGATTATTTGTATGATAATGTTTTAAAATATGCACAATTTTCTTTATGAGAGAAGAGAATAAAAACCTATGAAAACAAAAATATTTAATCATGAAGTGAAATAACGTCCAATGTTTTCATCTTTCCATCACAGTATTCGTGAATATACAGACTCAAGATGTCTGACTTGACTGATGCAGCAGTAAACCAGAGTGAGGAGGGCAGGACAGAACCTCAAGAGTTAGGAGGACAATCTTCTACCAGTATGGATACTATAGTTGATGACTTTGTAGCTGTTGATGCCAAGGATGTTACTCCTGAAGAGAGTACAACTTCAGGAGGCATGGATGGGATATCACAGGCATCAAACATTCAAGCATCGGGAGAGAAAGGGGAGCAAGATGGTCCTGGAGATGGAGGTACAGCAGAAGTCCAAGTAGACAAGAACGTGAACGGAGTGATGGAGGATGATAGTGGAGAACAAGAGAGAATAAGAGTGGAAGAAGAAGAAAGGCAAAGAGAAGAAGAACGGAATAGAATGGAAGAGACTAGGAGAGCAGAAGACAAACAAAGAGAGGAGGAAAGGAGAGTGGAAGAAGAAAGACTGAGAGAGGAAGAAATGAAGAGAGCAGAGGAGGAAAGGCAAAGAGAGGAAGGAAGGAAGAGAGCTGAAGAAGAAAAGCAAAGAGAGGAGGAAAAGAAGAGAGAGGAAGAGGAAAGGCGGAGAGAGGAAGAAATAAAGAGAGCTGAAGAAGAAAAGCAAAGAGAGGAGGAAAAGAAGAGAGAGGAAGAACAAAGACTGAGAGAGGAAGAAATGAAGAGAGCAGAAGAGGAAAAGCAAAAAGAGGAAGGAAGGAAGAGAGCTGAAGAAGAAAGGCAAAGAGAGGAGGAAAAGAAGAGAGAGGAAGAACAAAGACTGAGAGAGGAAGAAACGAAGAGAGCAGAGGAGGAAAGGCAAAGAGAGGAAAAAATAAAGAGAGCTGAAGAAGAAAAGCAAAGAGAGGAGGAAAAGAAGAGAGAGGAAGAGGAAAAGCAAAGAGAGGAGGAAAAGAAGAGAGAGGAGGAAAAGAAGAGAGAGGAAGAGGAAAGGCGAAGAGAGGAGGAAATGAAGAGAGCAGAAGAAGAAAAGCAAAGAGAGGATGAAAAGAAGAGAGAGGTAGAGGAAAGGCGAAGAGAGGAAGAAATAAAGAGAGTTCAAGAAGAAAAGCAAAGAGAGGAGGAAAAGAAGAGAGAGGAAGAGGAAAGACAGAGAGAGGAAGAAATGAAGAGAGCAGAAGAGGAAAGGCGAAGAGAGGAAGAAATAAAGAGAGTTCAAGAAGAAAAGCAAAGAGAGGAGGAAAAGAAGAGAGAGGAAGAGGAAAGACAGAGAGAGGAAGAAATGAAGAGAGAAGAGGAAAGGCGAAGAGTGGAGGAAAGGGAAATAGAGGAGGAAAGGAAACGAGAGGAAGAGGAAAGACGAAGAGAGCAAGAAAGGAAGAGAGCTGAAGAAGAAAAGGTTAGAGAGGAAGAAATGAGAGCGAAAGAAGGAAAGCAAGACGAAGATAGAGTTGAGGAACTTCAAATGGAAGGTGAAGGTACCGATGAAGTGGACCAAGCAATAGGGACAGAGACAATACCAACACCTGCTGAAGTGTCTGAAGGTACTGAGCTAACCCGACGTAAAGTGGCAAGTAAAGATACCCCGAGTGAGTCTGCAACTGACCAAGGTGAAAGCAAAGGTCCAGCACCATCATCAGGTGGATCTATTTGGTTCTATGGATCTATTGTAACCTTGATCGTCATATCAGTTGTCATAGTTGGTTTCATCATTTTTACCAAAGCACCACCGAGTGTTCCAGCTCCGGACGAAACCGCTCATTCTGACATGGGTGACTGACCAGGGTGACTGACAAGGGAGCACCGTACAAGGACGCTGACTTCATCTTCACGCGAGAGGATTCTTTCCCGGAGGACACCCAGCAAACTGGGGACTCTTGAGCAACACTTGCGTCAATGTCTAGTAGAGTTCCCCAAAGACAACATTTATTGCAGCAATGAATAGTCGTGTCGCCAACAACATAGTAATGATTAATTAAATTACCAAGCAATGATTTCGACTTCTACTGATCCTTCATATTGTAAGACCAACATGGGGGGGGGGGAGATACCACATTATGTTACACATATGATATTATGTATCTGTTCACAAATATTTAATGAATTATATCATAAAATGTTAGCGATATCTATAATTGTATATTCATAATATTTCACCTACGTTTGAGTGATTGCGTGTTTATATGTGACGGTGTGGGCGGTGTATTTGTGTGATGGGCGGTGGTGGAATATTTTGTCGAAAGAAGGAACGTGGAGACTAATGGTTGAAAAAATTTAAATAAAAAATAAAAAGATAGTTACAATGATGCAGTGCTCATGCTCTTTCATTTGTTGATAGATCTTACGAGTCATTCTTATATTCAACTAGCGATATGTTCTGACTTTATCTTATTGTTTCTATTGTTGCAATTTAAAAGAATGTAGATGAAATATTGTAAATGCTACCGGCATCCACATTATCATCAGAATATTAGCTTAAAGTAAAGGCAAAAAGCCATCGAATTATACAACACTCTCATTTGCACAACGAAGAAATATATATATTTATAGAACAATAATGGTGTGGTAGTCAGACATATAATCTTTAAGCTGTTATTTTCACTAGTTATAGGCGTAGAAGTAGTTTTAATAGATATTTATGAGTATCCAATACAAGAATTATAATATTGAATTTATGAATGAATGCAGATATTGTCCTATCTGCTTGAATAGTTCATGGCTCCTCAAATTCAGCTTTATACATAATTATCATTTATAAAATTATTCGAGAGTTCTTACACAGTTATTGTGCACGTAACACGTTATAACTAAGTTGATCTGAAACCGATCTTACCGCATTACTTGAACAATGTTATTAACTCTTTGTATGCCAATAATCTCCATGTGTCACAATGTATTTATAATGTGATAGGTATACCAAAGGCTTCAAGATTGTTCAATTTTTCCCAGTGCAAGATTAATTTATATATATATATATATATATACCAGTGTTAAAAAAGTTGTCATGGAGTTAATCAAAGCTGGAAATTGGTAATTTTGCAAAGCCAAGGCGTTTTACAAACAAATCTCTCCGTCAATTGGTGCAACCGAGTTGATTGCTTATGCCATGTAAAGTACATTTAAAGTGACTCGGTGATATTGTTGCGTTGATGAAAAAACTGCGTAATTTTTTAATGAAATGTTACTTATTATACTCCTTCTACTGTACTAACCCTCTAACATGGAAAAAATCCTGACAAATTCTCAAACCACAACGATATTTATGGTTTTCTTTGAAGGCGTCACTGTGCGACACCCTCTAACAGTAAATTCTCCCAACCAATTTTAGAAATGTCCCAACCGTTTTTTCTTAACCATAAGAAATAAAACAGGCCTTTTCTCTCATATAAAAATTATTACCAAGTACATTTAAATGTAAGTGTTAGTATTAAAAGCTGTCGCTGTGAGCTGTGATTAATTGATTACATTAGGAAATTAAATTGTATGCATATGCCAAATTATAAAGAAAGCCATTCTATTCATAGTTGCATTCGTTACAATGCCTGGTTGATTGATGTAGCAATAAAAATCACATCAGCTTGCCTTCACAACAATGTGTATACGTGTAACATCATTCGTCATTATGTCAAGAGAGAAAAAAACAAGTAGATAGAAGCTATAGAAGATTGTGTCCTGTGAAAACAGCCATCAATGGAACGGGAAAGCATAGCACAGACCAAAGAGAGGTGGAAGAGAGAGCGAGGGAGAGACACAGAGAGATACAGAGAGAGAGAGATAGAGAGACAGAGACAGAGAGAGAAGTAGAGAGAGACAGCGAGAAAAGTAGAAAGAGAATTAGAGAGAGAGAGATAGAGAGATATGGAGAGGAAGACAGGGGGGAATTAACAAGAGAGTGAGGGAATGGTATAAGAAGTTTCTTTATAATTTCAAACACGATCGCAAACAATTCAAACAAAAAGCTATCTCAATACGTTGGATGATAACAGCAATGGACTATACATACATGAATGTACAAAGTTTGTTGTAATAGAAGAGGTCATAAAAATGTATTAGAAGGTATTGCAGTTGAAAGCTGAATTTCCCCCAAATTAATAAATGCTTGCAATCGTGTTATCCATGGAATTGATTGCTACACTAGCAAGCAGGGCCGATATTTTGTCATGGGGTGGGGGTGGGGGTGGGGAGGCGGGGGCGTATGTAACCGCTCCCATAAGCTCCTATAAGATATCCCCAGTCACTATAACAGAGATGAGAGGGGTGGGGGGGGGGGGGCGGAAAGAAAGAGAGAGAGAGAGAGAGAGAGAGAGACGAGACATTGTTGACCATAATATTTAAATATTTGTGGACACCTTTACGTGAAGTGATTGTGAGAATATGATTTGTTCTGATAGGCCCAGAAACAGATTGATCAATACTGTCTTGAGAATATATCACCTTTTACTATCACAAAAATTTGATACTACTCTCATGAAAAGAGATAACAACATTTATTCCCACTTTTTTTGAGCAACAGTTTACATATAGGGACGAAGCCTATAAGGTGTAAACGTTGGGATATAAAGCAATAAAGGTTGATAAAAAAAAAAGGGTTCAAGGTTGATTGAAATAAATTAGATTGGAAATCAAATTAATGGAATCCTAAGTCGAAGCGATTCACTGGACGTGTGTAATATATTTGAAAATTACATAATTCTAAAGTTTGGAACGCCATACTGTACAGCGGACAATACAAATTCAATCAGCATTGGTACATGATTCTAACGCATAAAATGTAATCTTCTCACAAATCTTCTACTACACATACCATATAGGCAAATGACTCATGCGGGAAAATAATATGTAGGCCTTTGTGCTTATATGAACAAAGAGTCACACAGAGTGCTGTGCAAATATTTCCAGACATTAGACAAAAATATATACCATAGAAATAGCGACACGCCAACGACTCCTACGAGATTTAACCTACATTCCACAAATAGTTTCATAGAACAATCGATATTGTAAACATATGCAGATGGCCAGATGTGTTACAAAACTGAGAGGGGGCGGTGAAACGAATTGCTCGTTACACTCTCCAATAAAAGCCTTCACAGTTGATCGCAACGAAAAATGTAATACAAGTTAACAAATCAAGAATATTATTTTTGAGTACCCAATAAAAAAATAAAAAAATAAAAATAAAAAAAAAAGAATGTCAAATCAAGAACTGTGCGTAGGAATGAGAGATGGATAAAGCACGAAAAGACATCCACTTTTCTGCGATATAAGCCGATATGAAGTACGAGGGTGCTTTGGGAAGAAAAGAAAAAAGTAATACTCTTTGAGAGAGAGCCTATCCCTACTGTTGTCCTCCCCACCTATCCCTTGTCTGTCCTCTCTCTTTCTCTATCCCCTTTCTCTCTCTGGTTAGATATTGCCTTTCTTGATAACGAAAAGATAACATGACAAACATGCATGGTGAGCATGCATGATAGTAATCACATGTGGTGTGATGGGAGCAAAGATCGACGTGAGATACAGAAAACGTGCTTTATATCATATTACCGTTATGAACATTCATAACACGATTTCAAAGATAAAAATAAGCGAAGGCATTATTCATTAACTTATATTCATATTCATATTCATATTTATTTCATTTCCAACAGAAAGGTAAACAAAGATATTACATTTTGTTCATACATTATTCATTTTTTCAGGAAACTATACAAATAAACTTTGCACATAATAAAATTATTACAAGAAATTCTTAATTTCTGAGCAAATGGGGGGGGGGGGGGTCCACTAAAAAGCAGTGCTTGTAGTTTGTGAAACTGTAAACAGTATTCCTTCAATGGCCTTATTACATAATCAGAATATGATATCTTATAGCAATACATCAGAGGATATGATTTCTCGGGGGTCCTAGCTTGTGATCGTGTGTCATTTACTTATCACCACTCAACGAAACTAATAATTACATGTTCCCAGCGCTATCTGTCAATCATTCCCCCCTTCTCGGCTTGAGCAAACTTAATTAATGCATCTATCGTGTAAAGGGTAAATTTCCATTTGATCTAATTCATATCTGTCAATTCGTCTAAAGTCTAAATCCAGTTCATCACTCTCCATTAAGTTTATTTTCACTTTGGTCACTTGTCACCTTGTTTAAATGCCCGTATGAGAAATGATATGCTTAATATGGGCCATCAGATCGTTTAGTTTGCAACTCAGAACTCATTGACCTATCTCATCCACCTGGTCGAATTAAAACTGCCGGTAAGGGCTAGAGATGGCTTTGGTTGCGTTTATCTACCAAATTTTTGGCTACAATCAGGTTTCTCAAACGTCTTTCAGGCAAATTTAGAAGTTGATAAACGCAAAGCCTTTTTTAAAGGGCTTGATATCTAAAGACGCAAAAAGGTGTGTTTTGTATGCAGGCGCGTACGCAGGGGGGGGGGGGGGTTTGGGGGGTTAACCCCCTCCTTTGGTATTTTTATGTGTATAAACCCCCCCAAAACCCCCCTAAAA
Source organism: Strongylocentrotus droebachiensis (assembly GCA_035222895.1). Classification (NCBI taxonomy): domain Eukaryota; kingdom Metazoa; phylum Echinodermata; class Echinoidea; order Camarodonta; family Strongylocentrotidae; genus Strongylocentrotus; species Strongylocentrotus droebachiensis. The sequence goes on along the minus strand of JAVYIG010002594.1, from coordinate 103,553 downwards.
CCCCCCCTTTTGGATTGTGTTTTTTTGTTTTGTTAATTATTAAAAAAAAAAAAAAAAAAAAAAAAAAAAAAAAAATCAGCCCCATGACTGACCAAAAACAGGTGACCCTACCCCCCCCCCCCAACGGAGCAAAATGTCAAATTTTCAAATTTCGAGGTCAAAAAAAAAAAAAAGGTGTCCTCTTACCCCCCCCCCCCCCCCCACCCCCCCCCCCCCCACCCCCCCCCCCACCCCCCACCCCCCCCCCGCTTATTCGTTACGAAATTTTCGGCCCGATTTATAAATGTTAAAACCCCCCCCCCTTGAAAAAATCCTGCGTACGCGCCTGTTTGTATGTGACATACAGCCAGAATCACGTTTCCGAGAGATCGATAAACGCAAAGCTGTTTTGAACCTCACATACAAATAGGACCACCCATGTGTTGTGTACAAGCATGTGTGTGAAGTTGACCTCCGAGAAACTGTCTGCTTCCCGGGTCAAAACAGCTGGGCAGACACAAGGCCTTTATTTTGAATCGTGAAGGGACGATAAACGCGACATCCCGCAAATCACGATCGTATAGTGGGGTATGATAGTGGGGTTCAATAGTGGGGTACGATATCATATCTAGTGGCAAACCTTGATAAACGCGCCCTTTGTCGCAGGACTGGAATATGATACCAATTACGAACCAGACGAAATCATTTGTTGATATAATTATAGCCAGAAGGGCGTGACTTCTGTTTGAAACTATCATGGCTTGATGCCCTTCTTGCTCCAAACAGATGAAATGATTACCAGCTCATTACTGGTCATTAAATCAATCGACTAGAAAGTAACAAAGAAGTTATGATTGCACCTCATGGGAATTAAATTAAATAGACGAATGTACTGTGGCGACAAAATATTAGACCAGTTTAGACCTATACAAAATGGGAATACGGGCTGGGTACTAGACAAAATGGCATTGGACCTAATGATAATAACCCCCATCACTATAATACTGCGCAATATTTTAATGATTGACTGTGCTGAAAATGCCTGTTAACTATTAGGTAGTTATCAATAAATCAAGAAATGCAGCACAATCCATTGCTTATTGCATTATACATACGAAATTTCTTATACATATTGCAAATTTAAACTAATATATTATCATGGAATATAGAGAATGATAAAATTGGAACGATTCAATAATGTTCTCGTTCACTTCCTCGAGTTATAACAACCATGCATGCAAAACGTATAGTCTTATTACATACGAGCTACTACATGTACGTGAACTTTGATCGGACTATGTTCGTCTGGCGCGCACATTAATTGGTCTGTGTTTGATTATTAGATTAATGTTCATTATTCAGTTTCATATTAATGATACACAAATCTAATTTACAGACTATAGTCCAGTTCATAATCGGTGGCGTAGTCCGATGAGTAAAGATAACTCGCAGACATAATTAATCCATTATGAGGGGGGGGGCAGCCCCTGAACCTCCTGTCACTTTCCAAAGTAGACACAAGCCGTTAACACACACACACACACGTACCAGACTGAACTTCAAATTGCTATCGCAGCAGCGTGCCATGCATTGGTCTATCCACATACGCTTATATACCAACGCTCTACGAATGTTGTACATGTCAGCATCACACTGAACTACTGAGCAAACTACATTACTACTGTGAGTACTGTGCTGTATACCATCGTTACTGCCACTATTACATTCATTGTATTCTTTGTCCATTAATTAATGTCATGAGAGAGAGATATAAATCGTATTAGTGATTCAAATTTCAAGATAGATTTTCAAATTGCCTTTTGCTCTGTGTGTGTGCGTGTGTGTTCAGTAGGAGGAAGAAGAAATTTTGGGGGAATCCCCATATTAATGAACGATCGAGCCCGCCATTACAGAGAGAGAGAGAGAGAGAGGAAGAAACCAAAATGTGTACGTGATAGTGGAGCGCATGTATTACTTAGTCTGGTGTGTATCCTGTGAACAATATGGCAAGCATTGATAAGAAACAGAACAATATTTAGATTAAAACGGTTTGTCGAGTGGATTAGTGATACCCAGGAAGGACAGTAGTTCTGCTTTCGCCTTCATAAGTTGTAATCCTATCAGCATTGCACATACTATTCAGCCAGTTAGTATAGATAGTAATATAAATAGCATGGGCTTAGACTATTTTCAGATTACGGACTTCCTTCACCAAGTTTACTTAGTATTTTGTTATTCTGATAAGTACACGTATATTTTTTAGGTAAAGGTGAGTTGGGGACATGAACCATGAAATAGGGGTAGGAGGTTAAAAAACTTAACCTTTATACCCCCTACTAGATACATCGGATATAATAACGAATGAACGACAACTTAATGAATGATAAGGAAACATTGAACTCAAAGATAGAAAGAGTAACCGTTAACCTGCCAAAGACAATATCCACGACTCTCATGAATTTGGGGGAGTATACAATTTTGTGGGTAATTCATTTTGCCACAATACTTATTAAAAAAATCACGAATATTTGTTATCATAATATGTGTATCATTCATGGGAAAAGAAGTTTTGCTGTAATACAATACTTCAAGATCAGGGTGATTGCTCACATATTTAACAAGAACTACCCTCTTGTCACACAAACAGGAAGTAGGTGCACCTCTCCTACTAACTATGGAGCGAAAAGGAAAAAGAACAGGAAAGACGGTCGTCAAAGACAGTGCTGAGGACATCAACCCTGCACTGAAGGCAAAAAAGAAACGATTGGACGAAAAGAAGCTCAAAACTGAAACAGTACGGTCGGATACGAAGGCTGGAAAAAGGAAGAGGCCTATCCCAAAAGAGGAGAAGAAAAGAAAGATCCTAAAACCGGATGAGGAAACAGAGTCGGAAACTGGACTTGACCAGTATAAGCAGAAGGAAAGGAAGAAACAACGAGGGGATGAAGAAGCGCGCTCGGAAACTAGACGCGATGGAGACGATGGAGACGATAGATACGACACCGTTGCCACCACAACGAAAGCTTGTCGCGATGAACAAGATGACGACGATCGAGATTCGACATCAGAGGTCGACGAAACAGAGGAAGACGAAACAGACGAGGACGAACCCATGGAATGTGCAGAAACGACAGAAGATCCCAGCAGTGACACTTCCCTTCCAACTTCCATGTTGCAGCCCGAAGGATCCAAGACTCAACATGGATACTCTAAGAATGTTCGATCGGTGGAGCAGCGTATCAGTAAAAGGCAACACGAGACGAAACCCATGGTCCAACGAGACACAGCCGTACTTGACGAAGCAGATAGTGCATCGTTGAAAACGAATCGTGATATTCCAACGACAGGAAGGGGAATGCCATACCTCTCCCCTCGCCCAAATATCAGACCCAGTACTTCTTACAATGAGAGTAAAACTATCCCTCCCGGGAGATCGAAGAACAAGAAAAGTGTTATCAAAGCATCTCATCTAGACTATCATCCTGAGAGTCGGCAAAGGCACTCCCAGCAACCCTGGCCGGACAAAGCCAGGCCAACCGTTGAGACCAAGAGAACATACACCAGCTCAACGTATACAAGCAAGAATAGAATGGAGAGAAAAAGTGTCCCAAGCAGAGAAGACAGAGTATCATCTTCTCGTACGTGCAAGAAGAGTTGCATCTTGCTATTGGTATTGCTAACTGTCTTTGTTTTGGCTCCGTTCGCCTTCATACCAAAGACGGATGTTGGTCAGACTGATGTTGTACAAACTGTTGTAAGAGATATTGGGTCCTTCTTGGTTTCATCTGGACGTGCTGGATGTGTGAAAAGAGAGCGGTCGAATCGGTTTGATGTCTTAATTGAGGAACTAGATGTCCTTCACCAACAGCACCCAAGTCTTAATGAATCAAAGCTTTCTATCATCGCTGGTGCGTCGTTCGATCATGTTGAAAAAAATCGTGAACTCGTACGACCAGTCGTCCTGCTACTCGTCGGGGAACACGGAGGCAAGACTGACATCAATGACGTCGCCATCAACGTCGCTAAGATGTACGCAAAGGTCTTTTCGCCAGAACATCATGAGGACGACATCGTAGCCATCGTCGGCGCAGACCTTGAGAAATCCTCCTCGGATGAAGTGAAAAAAGAAGTGCATGGTCTCATCGAAGAAGGCTTCAGAAACTGCTCTAACGTCGCTCTGATTACCGATGTGGACAGACTGCCACCTTGTTCAGCCATTTTGTTCCACGCTTACTGTGATAACGACAGCGCTCCTTATAAAGACTCAGTCTTCATCTTTACCATGACACTTAAAACCAAATTGCCAGAAGACACACAAGCTATAGTTGTTGAAAAGGCAGTCCAAGCCCAGCTTAATGAAGGATGGAGTCGATGTCCTGAAGAATTCTCACTTGCTAAAATGGTAGCAATGCATAGCCGTATTGCAAATAATATAGTCATCATTTAAGAAATAGACTATGCACCAAGTTTAAGTACATAGGGTGGTATTCTCGAAAGCGGACTAAGTTTAGTCCATGGTTTAATCCATCGACTAAGTATGGAATGCCAAGTGTCCATATGAATACCTTTTTGAATAATGTAATCTGTCACTAAATTAAAATAAAATGTATTACATAATGACTAAACAACAATAAAACTATGATATAATTATGTTATCATGGTAATTTAGGGACATTCAAAAATATATTCATATGGACACTTGGCATGCCATACTTAGTCGGTGGATTAAACCGTGTACTAAAGTTAGTCCACTTTCGAGAATACCACCCATAGTGTTACTGTAAAATCTTGAAGATATAAACAACAAAATAATCCTAGATAGGACCTTTACTCTTTACAGTGTACACACTAAAATGTAAACTACTTGTAGTCTGTTGAGAGCCAAAAAGGCTTTACATCTATGTCGTAGTACATACGCCCTCCTAGCTCTCAACATTGTAGTCTGTTTCAATAACTTACAGTGTAATTGTGTATGCTGATGATAGGATAAGACTTGATAAATCTTGTTGAATCAAAGTTATCATAAACACTCCTGATGGAAGAGGAATGGTTTGTTCATATTAAGCTGATACTAAGTTTGAAGAAAATATTATTAGAGTCATTGTTTGTATTATATTATGCGCCCGTATATATAAAGCTTGCAGAATTTCCGAATGTAATCTTCTCAAATCAGCAAATCGAAATATTTAATGTTTTCTACATCATTGGGCCCATGCCCAATCAACAATAATACTTGTGGAAATAACATGTTGACAATCTCCAGAGAGGTCATTCAATGAATAGTGTTCTTAGGAAATCTCCAAAACCTGTATTACCAAATGTAATTTTGAAGTTGTTAAAGATAAAGACCAGTAATGGTCATGCGATTGCATTGTGAAAGAAACGTTGTGGAATCGATCAGAAAAGGTTGATCATCTAGCATATAATTATTGGTGTGTACTGCAAGGTTCTGGAATAATCAAATTGATAACAAAAAATTGGCCCAGTCTTAATAAAGTTACAAGCACTGTACACAGAAAGATGTATGGGACTACCCCCACATGTGCGTTATATCTATCAGGTCCAAATAGATATAATAATTTACCAAATATATCAATTAGTAGGCGGTTTCTCGGCGAAATGTGTATGATCACGTTTTAGTCCAAACATATTCGTTCACATGATTGGTACAATGAGAGCTTCCATTTCATTTTTTGAGAGGGGGCGTTTCCAAAACTGGTCTTTACCTTTAAGATACGACGTTTCATGGACAAATACCTCATCAAAATACTTTCGGATAAACCCTTAATATTACATAATAGAAAGCCAAAACTGATTATGGGTATACCCTTCCACGAATCTTTGAATAGGTCACATTATTTACGACCCTACATTGGCAAGAACTGCCTATTCCAAAATAGAAAAACCAAACTATCTTGATTATCGATGATTGTCCTGTAAAGTGTAATGGTCTTGCACAGAATGCGGGCTTTTTCATGTGTTTGATACAAGATGCCAGAGCAATGGTTCGCTTCGCAACTCACATTGTCAATGCTTCCCTGTATAAATAACACAGCTAAAAGCATCACTCGTCTTCCTCTGAAGAGGGAGAGTCTATAAGGCCCCCTTCTATTCTTAATACCTCTATCTCTATCTGTATCTGTCTGGCTCTGTATTTCTCACCCCCCCCCCCCAACCTCTCAAATTGTCGTCCTCTCTCTATTTCATATTTTGTTTGTATATACTTTATGTAGTTCTTGTATCTCTTTATGCCATTCGACTTTGGAAAGAGATGTATATAGGCTAATAATAGAAACAAAGTACTTGTAAAATGTGACAAATATGGCACATTTTTAATGCATATTAACATCATGTGGGTAAGGGATGGGGGGCTAAACGGCTAAACAGACAAAAACAGTAATTCTGTAGTTCCTCATACTTTACTCATTAATAAGAACTAATGAATGTTTATGCAATATCATCAGACTTAAACAATAAATCATGAGTGTACGCAAAATGATTTAAGATAACATTGTCGCGAACATTTGATGTAGAACATCGCCTGACTGGCAGAAGGGCGTTAGCTCGAATTTCAGGTAAAATATGAAGCGTTAAGCAGAAGGGCGTTAGCACTAAATCGCCTCAAACTTGTATAAAAACTGTTTTATTTCCGAGAAAAAAAAATTGTGGCCGTGTACTACTATAAAATTTCTATAAGTCTTTAAAGTATCAAACCAATTTTCGGGACGGAAAGCAGTTTAAATATAAAACAAATCTTTAATAAGAATAATTTGAAAAGTAGTTTTCGAGTCGCTTGCGCGCTAACGCCCTTCTGCCAGCCGACCGATTAGTATACTGATTTGTTTTGCCTCCATAAAATGTGGTCAATAGTTCCAACTGCCCATAAAGTTGCAAAGTGGATTAAAAAAAAAAAAATCGTAAATCCACTTTGATCCGTATTACAAAACACATTTATTGATTTCATGAGTCACTATTACTGAAGAAATACAATTGCCAGCTAAATTTACCATATCGCTTATCATTGACGTGAGAGTTGTCAAATTAAGTTATGTTCAGATTCAGAAATCAATCCGTTAAAGGAAACGAAATTGCACGGGGAATACTACTCCGTATTCTGCGATACGGATAGAATTCTTATCATCCAAAAAATGAATACTAATGCATGCCTCACTCAGGATCCACGGAACGACGGTACTCAGCCCCCCCCCCCCCACCCCACCCCCACTTTCTGGAAAAGTTTATTAAAAAGAAATAGAAAGAAAGAAAAATTGAAAAACGCACTTTAATGGTTAAATTGTTAACATCGTACGACGTACGTCCTCGAAACGAAAAACTTACATTGGATCGCATATCAAAGGAATGGTAGGTACAGGCCTTGTGCATAGCATAGCGAATCATACACATGGTTAAAAACCTATAAAAGTGGTCTGGTGGAGGCCGATATGCTTTAGTGAACTGACTGACTTGATGAACCTTATAGAATATAAATTAATTTAAGTTTCTCAGACGTACAGGGATTTAATGCAAGGACGAAATGTGAAAAATTCAGACATGATTGTCATTAATTTCTATGGGTTAGTTGGTTTTATATTAAAGCCTATCTGCGTTAGTTTGGCAAGGAGGGATTATACCCACCCCCCCCCCCCCTGCATAGTCATGATTTCAAGATTGTCAAACAACGTTTCAATACAAGATATATAGTTTCTCAATAAGGAGTGAAAATAATTGGTAAGACCAAATTAAAAAAAAAAACATGTTTAAGCGTCCTGTTTTTGCGAAAAATAGGAAGGAGGAGGCCCTTTTTTTTCTTTCAAAATGGCCACTCAAAATGGCCGCTCGGTACATTTTCCCTCACAGTCGGGCTATTTTTCAAGATGGCCGCCGACATTTTTTTTAATTTTTTAAAATCAGAAATAGATCCATTTTAGCAGTGTTTCATGTTTTTTCTTTAAAAACATCAACCAAAAAAAAAATGTCAAAAAAAAAAATATGACGCGGCCCCCAAAAAGGAAGCGGGCGGGGACGCTAAACATGTATATATTTTTACATGGCCTAAAGTCATCCGTAGAAAGGTATTGGAGAAACAATCCAATTAAGTTTGAAGTTTGAACCCTACTTGATATAGGGTCCAGAACTAGACTAGATGCAACAGTAAAGAGGGACAAACAAGCTAAGCTTCAAGTCTCTACACCCAAGTATACCCAAGTAACTACACTGACGGGTGATTAATATTCCATCAAATCGGGACCATGGGGGGGGGGGGGGGGTCAACGGGTACCGCTTAGGCATTGTTTGCTGGCTGTATATAGAGGGCGCACGAAACACTCCTCCTAATTTTTGTTAAAATAACAAATCTTTACAGCGCCCGTCCTTCATTTCATGCAAGATCGACCACCCATCGGTTGTTGTTGTTGTTGTTGAGATCAATGGCGTTTCCATCGTCATTGGATGATTTTCGCCAGGCAAATGTGAGAGGGCGTAGTTACTGGTCCTCTCTAGTCTCTTAGTACTTTTGCTCTGTCGGATCGACGATAGCCTAGTGGCGTTGTGTTTATGAAATTAACAATGTTAGTAAATCAGGCGCGGATTTTTTTCGATTTATTAAATTATTAGAGAAAGAAGACGATTCGTTGTAGAGTTCTCGACTCTTAATCCCCGTCTGAATTCATGTTCCCCCCCCCCCCTCCCGCGCGAAGCGCGGAAGCTTTTAAGTTTCCTTAAATCATTGGAGAAAGAAGACGATTCGTTGTACCGGTTTTGAAAATAATCCTCGTCTGAATTTAGATTCTCCCCCCCCCCTCCCGCGCGAAGCGCGGAAGCTTTTACGTTTCATTAAATCATTAGAGAAACAAGACGATTCGTTGTACAGTTCTCGACTCTTAATCCTCGTCTGAATTCAGTTTTCTCCCTTTTGCGCGAAGCGTGGAAGCTTTTACGATTCATTAAAACATTAGAGAAAGAAGACGATTCGTTGTACCGTTCTCGACTCTTAATCCTTGTCTAAATTCAAACCTCCCCCCCCCCCTTCCCCTCCTGCGCGACGCGCGGAAGCTTTTACGTTTCATTAAATCATTAGAGAAAGAAGACCATTCGTTGTACAGTTCTCGACTCTTAATCCTCGTCTGAATTCAGGTCCCCCCCCCCCCCCTCCCGCGCGAAGCGCGGAAGGTTTTAAGTTTCATAAGATTATGAGAGAAAGAAGACGATTCGTTGTACCGTCCTCGACTCTTAATCCTTGTGTAAATTCAGTCCCCCCCCCCCCCTTCCCCTCCTGCGCGAAGCGCGGAAGCTTTGACGTTTCATTAAACTATTAAAGAAAGAAGACGATTCGTTGTACCGTTCTCGACTCCTAATCCTCGTCTGAATTCAGTTCCACCCCCCCCCCTCCCGCGCGAAGCGCGGAAGGTTTTACGTTTCATTAAATCATTAGAGAAAGAAGACGATTCGTTGTACCGTTCTCGAAAATAATCCTCGTCGGAATTTAGTTCCCCCTCCATCCCGCGCAATGCTCGGAAGCTTTTACGTTTCATTAACTCATTAAAGATTCGTATTACCGTTCTCGCCTCTGAATTCAGGTTCCCCCCTCCCGCGCGAAGCGCGGAATCTTTGACGTTTCATAAGATTATGAGTGAAAAAAGACGATTCGCTGTACCGTTCTCGATTCTTATTCCTTGTCTGAATACAGCCCCCCCCCCTGATCATCTCCTGCGCGAAGCTTTGACGTTTCATTTAATTATTAGAGAAAGAAGACGATGCGTTGTACCGTTCTCTATACTCTTAAAGATAAACTTGAGTTCTGGTAAAAAAAGAAAATGAATTCTCACAGAATCTAACGAAACTTACACTGAATGTTCAAGATTACAAATAAATGTTATGTGCCAAACAATTTTGGAAGAAAATGTATACTGGCTGAGTAGTGAGCATAGAAAGATAAGGAAATCAGGGTAGTACTAGCCCCGACACCATGTGTGTTGTCCCATATAAATATTTCAATGTAAGTGATTGTTACTTTACCAAGACTCTGCCAAATTTATGATGATTTTGATGACTCCAGAACCTTGCATTACACACCATTACTTACATGCTATATGATCAACTTTTCTGATCCATTCCACACCTTTTCTTTCACATTGCAATCGCATTACCAGAACTCAAGTTTATCTTTAATCCTTGTCTGAATTTCAAAGATGTTCTTTGTCTGCTCCTTTGCTTCCTACGTCCTCTTCCGATTTGGGGGACCGCCCCCCCCCCCCCCTGGCTACGCGCCTGCGTCCGACCCCGCAAGCTCAGGGGTTTAAGGCAATAAATTACGGTCAGGTAAGCATTCAGGGGCCCGCCTTAGGGCCCCTGGTGGGGTTGAGGCGGCGGAGCCGGCCCCGGAAGCTAAGGGGTTTTAGGCGTTTAATTAAGGTCAGATGAGCATTTTTTGTGTTATACCTTATTATTTTGTGACACTGGCAGGTCACTATTTGGCGTGGGGTCCAGGGGGCGGAGCCCCCAAAATCAGCGGTTTTAGGCATTAAATTACCGTCAGATGAACATCTTAGGGCCCGCCGTAGTGCCCTAGGTGGAATCCAGGGGGCAGAGCCCCCGGAAGCTTAGGGGTTTTAGGCATTTAATCACGGTCAGATGAGCATATTTTGATGCCTCATTAGTTTTTAACACTGGCAGTTAATATAACTATTCTTTCTTTCTTGCTCTCCTTCTATTTTATTTCTCTTTAATATACTTTTTCAAAAAAAGTGGGGGGGGGGGGAGGGGGAGGGAGCTCGAGGCTCCCGATCGCGGCCTTACCTCGGGCCCTGACATATAGGAATCTCAAGAATCAGATTTCTTGCCTGGCTGTAAATTTAGGAATTTGTCATTTTCCAACAAACACATACAAACGTATAATTTACTAAAAAAGTGAGGAAAAATCTCGGAAATTATGTAATTTCAGCATTATTTGTAATCCACCGTTGTGGAATTAGAAATAAACCACGTTTGAATTTGATTTCCCCCAAGCCCCCCCCCCCCCCCCCTATCAGTACGCCAGTATCTCCTATTTTCCTTTTTTCTTTCCCTTTCCTTCCTTCTCTCTTATTTTTTTGATTGGGGGGGGGGGGGGGGGTCAGCAGCCGGGGAGGCAAAGCCCTTTCGGCCCCCGATCTCCTTCTTCCCCCTTTTCTTTTCTTCCTCTTCTTTCTTTCCCTTTCTTTCCTCTTTCCCTTTCCCTTCTTTTCCTTTCTTCTCTCTTTTTTATTTATTTTTTTTTTGCGGGGGGGGGGGCCAAGGCCCGCTCGCCCCCCCCCCCTGGATCCGCGCCTGAGTAAATTGTTAATAGTTATTTTCTGAATTGTTATGCAGCTTGTTATTTTAAAGACTTAATTGGGAAGGAAAGGATAAAGTGGTTGAATATTAGTTGCGATCAGTTCATTACGTTATAGGACGTAAGTTTAAAGCCTCTCTGGAGCAATTTATACCGAGGATAGTACCACTGTCACTAAAAGATTATATAGCGAAACGTAATTAATACTATATTTTTATAGCTTTTATACCTTCCACTGCCTTTTAAAAAAGCTACCACCTTTCCTATATATTCCTCGTTTCCTAGTAAATGACCTAGATGTGGATTTTTGGTCTATAGTGCTCTGTACATTCTCCTTCTTTGTCTTTCATATTTTGGGCATGATAATAAAAAGTGCTCAATTGTTTCTGTCGTCTGGCATTCTACACATAGTCCAGTGTCGTGTTTTCTAATTAGATATTTATAGTAATTCAGGTTACATTTACCAATTCTGAACTGGTGAATTAATCGTTCATCCTTTTGGTTCAAACCTTTGATTTTAAAACCATTATTTACATTTGTATTGATGATATACAAGCTGCTTTGCTTTGCTTATAAATGTCCCTTCGATAAAGGGACACTACTATAAATAGAGTACCTACGTACGTAGAAATAGAGTACCTATAAGGTACTCTACGTAGAAAGGGGCACTAGCGCCCTCTCGCGTCTGCTAACCGAGAAGTCTCTGCTTTTCGGATTTCCCCACGAGCTTGACCTATGAACGCGACCTCTTTTGGCATCTTTTGACCTTATGTGTGGCCAAGAATAGTCTTAAAAGGTTCGTACAATATTTTTTTCAATCACCTTGGTTGTTTCGCTATACATTGAATTAATATACATGTGTTATATCACTTTTTCTTTCAGGTAATCCCGTGAGCTGAGTAGCTTCCCTTGGCTTTCAGTTCCAGCCCGGTCCCGTAGACGCTAATTTGTGTTGTGTGTAGCAAGTTGAGATTAGAATATACTTTTTTTGGTGGACATTTGCCAAAATCGATTTTGATTGATCATTATTGATTTACCAATAGGGCGCCAATTCATTCAGAATCATATCCATACTTTGACCCGTACCCGTAACTCCGGCGTGGAGGTACCCTACTAAAACATACCAAAAATCCACTAAAAATCCTCATCAATCGCTCAAACAATGGTCATGATTTAAATGTCGTTGTGTTTCTTATCTTACTAGTCTAGAGTCTAGGCTACCGCTTAGATCTACCTGTTTCGTGTCAATTTTCTTATCTTTTTTTGGAGTATTTTCCCTAGAAAAACATAGACTTATAAGTTATTATTATTTATAATATACACTTTCTCACAGAATTCACGGCAAACTGCTGCACAATATATAGGTGCAAACTGTGTTATACGGTGGAGTGCGGGCGCGCAAGCGTGCATGAAGTTAGCCCGGTATACACTTGTAATTGGCACCGACAGCCCTGCATGAAGAGTGATGTAAAATTGTAAACAAAACCTAAAAAGGGTTCTTATTCCTGCACACAATGAACGAGTTCACTAGTGAACTGGAATCTTCTTTAATTTCATACAAAGCGCTTTGAAACACATTACAGAAACGATGACCTCTCACAAGAGTTGCAATGTTGGTTCTGCTTGAATCATGGGAAAAGCTGTTTTCGCTTTGCCGATTTGGATAATACATACGATAATATTGATTAGTTAAGTGTACTAAGGTGCACGCACATAATTCATTGAATCTAGCGAACTTCCTGCATACATGCTGGAAGTAAATTGGGTATCAAATTGGCAACAAATTGTATCGTAAATCCCATGTTAGCTCATTATTATTAGGAAAGTGTGGAAGGTAATCAAAGTGCTATCACTCTAGTATCAAATGTTCACATTTTGAGTTGAATTCTGGACCAATTTCAAAGTGCTTTGTATAAGAAGGAACAAGAGTCTACTGGCAAACTCACATTTAAGCTCCATTATTATGTATTGTAAAAAGGTGAAGATGATCAGTGGAACATAATCCTGAACATATGTTAAGCTTTATTTTGAGGAAGAAAATTAAAAATACACTGAATGTCATAAAAGACTTATGACTTATTAAAGTTGGAAGATGACATAACCTGTTATTTTACATCAAATCATTTTTATTGGGGGGGGGGGGGGGCAAAGCTTTCCCAAAGGACAATTTGGTGGGGTTTCTTCCTCACTTTTACTGCTCTCCATGGATAACAAACAAAAAAAATCTTCTGCCTTGAACAAGGAGATGATAGAAACCTAGACAACTACTGTTCGGTTTGAAATGAAAAATAAAACTGAAGTTACTGAACTGAAACAGTCAGATTCAAGGATTCAATTTTTGTTTCTTGTTTTCATTGCAGATGTCACGCTCGCCGAGGACCATTCGATACAATCTCCGCTCAGGAAAGAATTCTCCTGATGGAAAGCCTACAAATAGAATGGAAGCATCAGAGACCTTTCCAAGCAGTCAGTCAGAGAGTTCAGACACAGAAGATATTACTACTGATGAGAAAAAGACACAAGAAACCAAGTCTTCGGACATTGCAGCTGATGAAACAGATGTCAGTCAGTCAGAGAGTTCTGACTCAGAAGATATTACTAGTGATGATAAAGAGACACAAAAAACCAAGTCTTCAGACATTGCAGCTGATGAAACAGATGCTGGCATTTCCGGTGGTTCTGCTAGAAATGTCACTGTTACAGCTAACAGTAAAAACAGTCGTAAAGATAAATCAAATGCTGAGGTGAAATGTGACAGTAAGGAAATAAATGAAAGGAGGAAGAATACAGCAAAACAGGGTATTCCTACTTCTACTTTACTTCAAATGATATTCATATTTCTTGCAATCGGTATTTCGGTGGTGGTGAAGTTTCGTTATGGCACTGATGTGGTAAGTTTCCCCCACACTTACAACCAGAATGTTCAATTCAATGAGAGGCCAGTGGCATATCGTTTGGGAAACTTGACGACTGAATTAGAGCATGTAAAGGCAAAGTATGTAACCTTAGATGACACCTTCTGGGATGTCATTGCAGGGTCATCGTGGGGTCACATACAAGGAAATGGAACAATCAAGCAACCAGTGGTCTTACTCCTGGTAGGACAACCCAAGTCATCTATCCTAGATGTAGTTGCAAAGGATGTGGCCAGATTGTACTCCAACGTGTTTACGATAAGAGATGACAGCATTATTGACATTAATGGTGGCTGGCAAGCCATGAAAGAAGCAGATCAAGCCAAGCTGGATATGGACAATTACCTCAAGAATGGCTTCAACGATGGAAGAAAAGTTGTCCTGCTTCGTCAGTTTGACAAGCTACCACCATGTTCCATCATGCTCTTCCACAGCTACTGCGACAATGAAAATGCTCCACACAAAGATGCTGTCATTATATTCACTGTAGAACTTGAGACGACAGTGTCTAGTACAGCCCAAGGTATAGAGGAACTGGTTCAAGATCATCTGGGAAGCATTTGGGCACAGTGCCCAGAAGAATTGCTGCAAGACAAAATCATGGCAATGCACAGCCGAGTGTCAAATAACATTGCATTTGTTAAATAAAATGGACCATCATCCCGTTCTCTTGTTGACACTATGGTTAATACTTGTGTTTGGTCTTCTGGAATTAAAGCAATCAGACTTTTGTAACAGTTTTAGTAAAACTACATGTGTATGTGAAAGAAGATGAATCAGAGAAAGGAAAAGTTGGAAACTGAACAAACCTTAAGAACAGTATGAAATTATGAATGATAGCATGTCAAGATCAATTCTTAACCATGTGAAGCTTAGCAATGAAATATTTAGAGAAAGATCATTTGTATGATAGAGTATACTGGAGAGTAAAATTAGGTTTGTTATAATGATTTGAAAGTTCTTGTATCACATCCAAAAGGAATATTTACCTGTAATAGTTTCGATGTCTAGAGTTCAGATATCTACCTCAGACATGAATTGGCAGACTGAAGTGAGCCGCCACTTTTCCTTTCGCCAGTGGTTGTCCTTTTGGATGTGATACAAAACTTTCAAATCATTATTGCAACCAACCATGGAGAGTTGTCCAACATGACAGTGACATTACAAAATTGTCAGTTTTAAATTCCCAGATGTACATTTGTATATTATTTTTAAACATTTATATTTTTTATTTGCCTGGGTGTGCAAACTGTCACTTATGTGTTTCTCTGATTTTTGTTTTTCCTTCAGAACATCTCGCTGTTCAGGTTGGATTTTTTTTCTATAACTTGAGAAAATATAGATCTTCTGCAATGAGGATGTTAGTTTAAAACAATTTTTCACAATGTAGAGTGTAGAAATATTTATCAGGACTGCACCGTGTTCACTTACATGTCATGTACATTTACCCAGTAATGTTACTTCTATGTACTTAAATAATATACTGAAATTCTAAAAAAAACTTTGAAGTCATGAATTTAATTCAAATATTCAACTGTTCTTTCTTTTTTAAACTACATGTACAATTGGTTTTTTGTGTTTTACAAATATAAGAGACATTATGTGTGGCTTATTGTTTTTTCTGCTTTCCTGTACCTTTCAAAATGAGGGTGCTCTAATGTTGCAATCAATTTGATTGCCACGTTTCTTTCTTTTAAATGTATTAGTTTTCTTTTCATCATCATCAGCTTAATCTGAAAAGTATGTACCTACAAACAATATTCCAATCTGAAAATCTGAAATACATGTACATATTTTTTTTTTAACTGATCAATTATTATGTTTGTCTAATATAGAGACGATGGCTTACTTTTAATGATGTCCACTTGAAACTTGCAAATGGAATCATCTACCAATAGTCCGATATATCATTGATTTGTATAGAAGCCCACCAATGAAGAATGCAAAATAAACACCATGTCAAAACGTACAATCCTTTGACTTTGTATGTTTTGAAGTTGGTTGCATATCTAGAAGATGTAGAAGTAGTATGTTTACAATTACCTCACAATCTTTAAAAAAAAATGAAATATATGTGCTATTTCAGGGACTATACATCCATGTATTGTCATTTTTGATGAAATTTCATTTAATTTTATAATTCAAGAACTTCAGAGTTCAGATGAACATTATTTTGTTCTCCACATTTTTCAAAGCCTGATCAAGTCTTACAAACGCATGACATGTAGACTATAGTGCATCAGACGCTTTATGAAGATGAAGCAAAGAAGACACATTGAAACACTTCACTATTAACAAAAAAGGTTAAAATACACTGTACATGTATTTTGTAAATATAAGTTGCATGTAAAAGCAATTTGTCAGTAGACTATTCATAGTACATACACAACCTTAGAAAATAATTTTGGCTTTGAAGTGAGATCACTCTATGCTCTTTAATCTGTTGCCATCTGAATGTCTCATACTATTTTTTTTTTTTTTTTTTTGGGGGGGGGGAGGTGGTTAAGGCAATGATATGTAGCTTTTAGTTTGTTAATGGTCCCCTTTACAAATGAAATCATGACCCTTGTTGAAGAATTGAAATACAGAAAATAATCTGATGAAGTGCTTCTGATATAGTAGAGCCATCAAATATGAAATATATGAAATATAATTTGCTGAAAAATATAATACTCCATTATGTTGTTGTACACCAATAATCTTTCTCATATGCTTTTATTTTGAACAATCCCTAAAGATTCAATACCAGTACATCCTATTTCGTAGTCTTCCCATTTACAAAATTTTACCCCAATTGGAAATTGTACTTACAGTATTATTATTTTGAAAATGCTCAATTAGCAGAGGGTTCTATTTATTAGAGTCACCCAGAGACTGTAAAATTCACCATTCCTCATAAAATAGTGGCATACATGTACCGGTATATCTCAAGATACAGAGAAAGAGGAGAAAGAAAGGTGAAGAGAGGGGGACAGAGACCGGGAGAGAGATAGGAGGGGGTGAGATACATGTACAACGTAGAGAGGGAAAAGAGAGTGAGGGGTGGGGGAACAGAAAAGGGGGGGGGGGGGAGAGAGAGAAAGGGGAGAAATATGTGTTCAATGTAGAGAGGGAAAAAAGGGAGAAAGGAGTATGGAACAGAGAAGGGAGATAAAAGGAAAGAGGGGGTGAAAGGGGAGAGATACATGTACAATATAGAGAGGGAAAGAGAGAGAGGGGGTGAGGCGGATTACGAGATGCACACGCACACACATGGGGGTGAGGTGGGGTAAGTATAGGTACTGTACATGTACATGAAATGAATGAAAAGAAACAAAGGCTACATAAACATCATACAAGGTCTTGGTCATTTAGACGGATGAGACTACCTACATTGGTAGTCTAGTTATAATTAAATTATTCTCTGTTACACTCTGGTAGCCTTTCCTAATAATACCAGACTTTGTGTTCACACACATTCCCATGTGCCACTTACCAGAATTAGCCACTCCAAATTAACAAAAAACTAGATGGAATTTGACTGCGCGCAGTCGAAAATGATGCCTCCGTCATAGAGCAATTTTACAAACCGAAACGGAAGAAATTTTTCAAATTCAAGTTCAATTGTAATCCATTAACATGTTCTCAGAATATCGTGATTACAAGCAATTTCTCATATACATATATGACCCTTTGATCTTTGACCTCATGACCCTAAAATCTACTCAGTTCATTGGCTCTGCAAGATTTCCTGAGTTAAATAGTAATCCATCTGTCAGTTCTAATGAGAATGCGTCCACAAGCTATTTTTGCATACATAATGAGCCCATGACCTTTGATCTTATGAACCATTCATTGGCTCTGCAAGATACATAAATGATCTAAGTTTGGCAGGAATCCATCAATCTGTTCTAATGATAATACGATCACAAGCTATTTTTGCATACATAATGAGCCGCATGACCTTGACCTTTACCTCATGACCCCAAAATCTAATCAGTTCATCAGCTCTGCAAGTAACATACATGACCTAGGTTTGGCAGGAATCCATCAATCGGTTCTTGAGATAAGGCGATCATGAGCTGTTTTTGCATACACAATGTGCGCTGTGACCTTTGACCTCGTGACCCCAAAATCTAATCAGTTCATTGGCTTTGCAAGATACATACATGACCAAAGTTTGGCAGGAATCCATCAATCGGTTCTTCAGATAACGCGATCACAAGCTGTTTTTGCATACATAATGAGCCCTGTGACCTTTGACCTCGTGACCCCAAAATCTAATCAGTTCATCAGCTCTGCAAGATACATACATGACCAAAGTTTGGCAGGAATCCATCAATCGGTTGTTCAGATAACGCGATCACAAGCTGTTTTTGCATACATAATGAGCCCTGTGACCTTTGACCTTTGACCTCGTGACCCAAAATGTAATCAGATTGTTTTCCTATAGTGATACACACTATCACTAAGTTTGAAGTTTAAATCTCCAGTGGTTCTTGAGATATCATGATAACAATCTCAATGTATGGAATTTCATAAGTTGACCTCTGTGACCCTTGACCTTTGACATACGTGCTCCAAAATCTAATCAGATCGTCTTCCTATGGTGATACATACTATCCTTAAGTTTGAAGTTTAAATCTCAAATGGTTCTTGAGATATCGCGCTAACAAACTCAATACAAGGAATTTCATAAGTTGACCTCTGTGACCTGTGACCTTTGACCTACGTACTCCAAAATCTAATCAGATCGTCTTCCTATGGTGATAAATACTATTCCCGAGTCTTAAGTTTAAATCTTAAATGGTTCTTGAGATATTGTGATAACGGTCAAACGGGACGTACGGACGGACGTACGGACGGACAACCCGAAAACATGATGCCTCCGGCACCACCTTCGGTGGCGGAGGCATAAAAACATATGGACCTTCCTCTATTGAACTTTAAACACAGTTTAGACAGAGGGTGATTTAATGTTAAATACTTCAACTCGTGCACCTGACACCGATTCAATTTGTAAGCTAATTTTTTTAAAGGAATATATAGGTAAGCTTAATCGAAAGTTCGAAACATAAAATATGAGGGTATTCAGAGAACATCTTTGAATGAGCATCATTCTAAGCAATGATTTAAATATCACTAAATTTAATTTAAAGAAAGCATTTCACATTTTAAGTGAATCTAAAGACAATTAAAATCGTGCCTACTTAAAGGGCCTTCCTACCCTTTTAATAAGTTCATTTGTATGAAAGCAGAAAAATATAATGATCAGAATCTCGAAAGTTTGAAATAAAGCGGACCAATAATAAGACTGTTATAAATGTTTGCAACATGAGATCACTAAGTCTTATGCTAATCTCAAATTGGCAATTTGGTCAGTGGAATGTGATGTAGCCATGGATAACTCTGTCGTGTACAATAATATACATATAATATATATTTGTAAAAGCGCATTGAGAGGGCCTGCGGTCCTGAAATGCGCTATATAAGGACGAACTATTATTATTATTATTATTACAAAAATATCATCAATTTTTGTTTTCCTCCTTTAATAGTGCCTCCTCCCTTGGGGGCGCTACTCAAAATATATTATTACTACGGTATACCATTCTATGTCCCCTAAAGAGAATAGGCCAACCCCAAGTCATAATTATAATTTTGTTTAAAAAATAAAATTTTAGTCATTTTATGTGATGGCATACATGCCCACTGTCCAATACATCACAAACACATTACCGACTCAGCAAATTTGAATAGCCCATATCAATAGAGATTTTACAACTTTTAAAACTTCCTAAGTTTCTCTTCTTTTTTTCCCATTTCATTCTAGCTTTCACCACTTTGCTTCGCTGATTTTTATGCTTTGCTCCAAAATAGTTTGTTATCAAGGTTCGATTTCCCTTTAAGGTAAAATATTTTGAGGAAAGAGAATTAAGTTTTCAGCCAATAACAATTATGGCTATAATAAAATAACAAATAATAAGATCAATTTATGTATATCACATCACCTAAATAGATATAAATATATTCTACTGCGATGAAAACAAAACTCCTTACAGTGCTACTTAACAGATACACTATAAAATTGTAATAATACAAATATCAATAATTATAATAATAATCATTAATATCACAATCACCATAATCTTTTTTTTTTTAATCCAGGGTAGTCTCATAAGAATGCAGTACTGCTACCATCCATTGTTATTGTATTTATGAAAATAATGTAGAAAGCAAAGAACCCAAGGCAAATTACTATTTTGAGGGTTTTTGTTGACACATCAAATTATTATCTTGTTGCCCAAACATCCAATATTTTGTTGCTCTATTTTCCAATGAGTTTACTTCCATTTAACTTTAATGATATAATCAAAATCTATACATGTACACTGAGACTGTACCTCAAGTACTACAATTACAAGTAGTTAATGAACCTTAATACTTTGAATAGAAATTTCTAATATGGGTTAACGTTATTAACTAAATATAGACCCAATATATATATATATATATATATATATACACAAAATATATACTCAGACCAATATGAAAGAAAATGATGACCTTTTACCAACTTTAAAAAACAGTATATTGAACAGTGCAGTATAGTGTCCTGTGTGCAAACTGTGTATACGGTACATCAACATACTGAAAACAAGTTCTGTAAAACAAGTAATATACTCCTCAATGAAATAAGAATCTTGACTAATTTTTATTTTCAACCAACAGATATTAGAGATTACAACTTGATATGATGAAAGACATTCTCATATACCTAGACTAGTAGCCTATTACTTAGTAGGCCTATTTTATGCTCCATTGTTATCATTACAATCACTGCTCAGCAAATGAACTTATCAGTTGACAACTTGACATAAAACCAAAACAGTCACATTTGATGTGATGTCTAGCTGACTCTGAAGCACTTCTCACTTCTCACATAGCTCTTAATTGAAAGCTATGTAGGTCTAGATCTAGATACAATCTACACAAATGTTCAAGCTGAAAATTTGAACATTACATATTCAACTTTCAAAACACTAGATCTAGAGTTCTAGACTATACCCTTGCCTTGTTGCAAAAAAAGGTCATGCCAAATCATAACACATTTCCAGCCCCCCACTTTTCAAACACTTTTTGTTTAAAATGTTTCTATTATGACAGTAAAATGCCTTGAACTGATGAATAAACGAAATATAACTAGCTGAATGAAGAGAAACATGGGAATAAATGAAAACCAAGCTAAGTTGATGATTCTCCTCACTCCCATCTCAATCTCATCCACGAGCTCCGACAGCGCGCCACACACATCATCCCGTACTTGCCAGCAGCAGCATACACATCAATACACACTCAACTACACATGTTCACTATGCACTGTCGCTGTCTCTCACTCTCTCCACACGTCTTTCTTTTTCTTTGTTTATGTCTTATCACATATTTCCGTAAAATAAGGTTGAATTAATGAATGAAAGACTTACCAATCGAAACAAAATGCCGAAAAGAAATCGTAGGGGAAGTATCAGATACAAAGGACCCCGTAATTCGAAGAAATATACGTTTTTCTTTCGTCAATTTACTGTCAAAAGGTCCTGACCCAGCAGCTGGATAAGGGCTTGGCACGTACAAAAAACACATAGGCGTACGCATTTCTAATGTATTATCATAAGATGAGAGCGAATGAGAGAGCAACTCTATGAGACGTACGCGCGGACGCATTTCTAGCAGACGACAAAAGCTAATGACTATTTATATAAAATATAGTAATATTTAATAATAGTAAAATGTATTATAGTTTTTACAATTTAAATTTAATAATTAGTTTAGATATATTATTTTTAAACTTTTACATGCATTTTAAAATAATTATTAGATAAAAACATACTACAAGCTTTAAAAGCGTCACGAATTGCTCAAATTGAGAGGTAAACTTTTGAACGTACGCGTACGCGTTTCTTACGACCGGAAATAAAGAATCAACAAAAGTCCAGCGGAAAAGAGACGCAGTATTCTGTGAGTATCACTTTTATTATTGTTATTTTACACTGTATTCATGGTTGGTATTGAACTTATATTGTTGAGTACATTTTCATATCATAAGTGTTATAAATGTGTGCGTCATGATTCTTATCGGGTCCATTTAGTATCTGTTAATGCGAATATTAGCCTTAGCTCAGTCCCATAATATGTATTTTGCGTTAGTTATATGTCTTATGAAAAGGGTCTCCGAACTTCGCACACAAGTACACGTCATCCCAGTTAAAACTAGTGGTCACATGCAACATCCTGTTGCTGATCTCCGACAAAACTGGAGGGAGAACAAGAAGATATCTTTAGAGACAACTAGGCACCCGCAATGTATATTATTACTTACCGGTATGAATATAAGGAAAGCATGTTTAGATCGTTGGCATGCATGCATAAAATAAATGGTTGAAAATGAAATAAACATGTTGTGAATTAACTTCAGCATCAGCATCAGTATAAGGAAGTGTTAGGTGATCCTGTTGAAACTTCCGGTCATTTCATTTAGTGGTGCTTTTAAAAATGAACCTGAACTATTTTTGCTCGCATGGCGGCAGGACGCACATATAAATTTTATGGAAGCATTTGGTGTTGAGAGGACCAGTGCTTGACCAATCTAATCTTGAAAGAAGTGATTGAGGATGAGGAGGTGACAGAAATAGTCTAGATCATATCTAGGAAACTCCTTTTTTGTGGGTCAAGTTATCTCAGAGATTTTGGCACTCGTCCCCTACTGATTGTATTTACAGCTATTTAATAACTTTGGTGTTATTTATTGTCAATAAAGTGAAAATTGAAGTGTATTCTGTTGAGTTTTGTACATTATTAGTGTTTGAAATTTTTGAGAATCAATGCAGGGTGTTTTGTTTATTTGCTGTCAAGAAGAAATTAAAGATAATCTGCATCTGTTCCTGTCCAAATACTACAATATCTTGATAAAAACAGTGATTTTAACATTGTTTCCATGGTAACTCAGAGATTTCCCACTTTTGATAATTGACCCCCAAGGGATAATTATTTCAAGTCGCAAGGAATATGTTGATATGCTTATTTTTTTAAAAATAGACTTCGCCCAATTTTTGCATATCACCTAATGCATTATATTGCAGCTGTTTAGCAAATATTATAACTCGGCATGTACCGGTACCACTTTTATGTCCATTCTAGACAAAAATTGGATGAATATTGCCTAGATTTCCGGGGACCGTATCTTTTGATAGAGACATCAGTGAATCTTGAAATTTGAAATGTGTTATTCTGAGTACCGGGTAGTTGATTTTTTCAATTATACAACCATAATAGTGAAAAACAATCCAAAAGGGAAAATTGAAAAATCGATCAAACACCCTACCATTAAGGTCTGATCTATTGATATTCATTGCATGACACATTATTTCCTCAATCTTCATCATTGTTTTATTATATTTTTTCATGCTGATTACAGAATGAAAGTACAATGCTTTCTCATAAATGTATCCATTGTGTAACCTTATCAATTTTCATGGTTTGCACAAGTAAAACCATGAGATATTGAAATTATTTTACATGGACATCCAAGTACATTAGTTTTCTGGTTAGCTTTAAACCTCTCATAGTTGTGGTTATTATTATGTTTTTTTTATTTTTTTTATCGCTCTATATTTTCCCTGCAGCAATTCCCCTGTACAAGAGCGAGCGACACCATGGCACGTCTGATCGTACTACTAGCACTGATACTATGCATAGGGGTGAATATTATTCAAACAAAGAATGCACTAAATGAGGAAGACACACATAAGATTGAAGATATCCTCCCTCATTATGCAGGAGCTGATCATCTGGATTCTTTTGATCAAACACTTTTTCTTGGAGGACAGGTAAGTGATTGATTGTTTACTCTAAATGTATAAGAATAATTGATATTCATGCACTATTCAGAAATATTCCGCTAAGAAGATGCTGCCCACTATCCAATCACATTTGCTCATGATATGAAGATATGAATACTGGATACATTTATATTGAAACATGGCATAACAAATTCTCTCAAAACTTTCAATATTTAAATGTTAAATAAGTGGCTCATCCATCGAAGGAACAGTTTGACTCCTTGTTGTACATTGTTTTGAAACTGTTCTTTTATAGAAAGCGAGGAAAATATACCATGTAGGTTTTAAAATTCATATTTGAAGGGATCAAGCATTCTGGAAATGTTGATGTGTATTGTGATTATTTATCACATAGTGGAATTACAATATTAGTTATCTGTGTTTTTGTGTTTTTATTCATCTACATAACCGGTATCAACAAAATTAAGAGCTCAAATTTCATATTGTATTTGTAAAGTATAAAATTTTCTCTAGAATATCGGTGTGAATTCGGAAGATACCTAGGTATACAATTGTACATGTATGGAGAAGAAACCAATAATGCCACTGAAAAAAACTGATTTATACGAGTGAATTAATTTTGAAATTTGACCCCACAGGCAAGAGCAAAGATATTCAGAAGTCTCTCAGATGAGAAGAGAAAGGAAGTATTCTCAGATGTTTATAAATTAGTCGATACCAATGGAGATGGACAAATCAGTAAAGGTTAGTCTTAGATGTAGAGGTGCTGTGGTCTAGTGGTAACGTCTCTGGACGGTGACCACCAACAAGGTACAGGTTTGAAACCCTGCCCAGGGGTGGATCTACGGGTGTGGGGGGGGGAGGGAGGAGAGAGCGACAGGTGAGGGGGTTTAAACCCACCCCTTGGGCTGCCATGTAAAAATGTGATGTGCACTAACTGAATGGCATTGTGTTTTAAATAGTAGATGCCAGGAAAACATCACTTACAGGGGTTCAAAATAGCAACGTCATTGGGTCGAACCCCTTTCCCCCCTTAGCAAAAAGCTAGATCCGCCCCTGCTGCCACAGCACTAACATCAAAGCCAGGGATTAAACCAAGGAGCGCCGGGAGTGTCGAGTCTGACAGACATGAGTGCTATACAAGAACCCACTATTATCAGAATTAGTATTAGTATTATTATTGTATTGTTGTTAATATTGCTGCTATTATGATTACTATTATGTGATCTTCCTGATTATAATTTCACTAAAACAGATGAAAATTTAGCCTATAATCTAGGCGGAGTGCCGAGCTTTTTTCTTTGCTGCTAGACTAACCTTAAGCAGAACGTCTGATACGGCGAGACTACGAACCGTGAGCCGCGCACCGCCTATACTCACTGGTCTAGCTTTAGTCGTTGTTTTTTTTATTATCGACCTTGAATCCGTGGCAGTTTTTCGTACGAAAACTGCCACGGATTCATGGTCGATAATAAAAAAAACAACGACTAAAGCTAGACCAGTGAGTATAGGCGGTGAGCCGCTTCGCGACTCACGGTTCGTAGTCTCGCCGTATCAGACGTTCTGCTTGGGGTTAGTCTAGCAGCAAAGAAAAAAGCTCGGCACTCCGCCTAGATTATAGGCTAATGAAAATTGTATATACAACTTTATGAAAATGAGAACAGCCAGGGAGTTGTTCTACAAAGCCTTTTTTCAATGACTAATGACAAAAATCAGTCACAAATCTGCTGATAACCAATCAGAAGCAAGGATTTCACCAGCTTAAATAACAAAAACTATCATTTGTCACTGATGTCAAGTTTTGTGAAAGACTCCCAAAATGGCTCGTTTATAAAGCCTAGGGGGATCAGAGAATTTGGCAGTCATTGGGTTGATAAACTTATATTTTGTCTCGGCTTATAATAATAATAGTAATAGTGGGTTCTTGTATAGCGCTCATGTCAGTCAGATTTGACCCTCCTGGCGCTTCCGATTATTACCCTGGCTTTAGCACGGCTGCCATACGGCACTCTAGCATAATGCAAGTTGCTACTGAATAAAGCACATTCTTTAAATTTGAACTCCATTAGTAGTTGAAAGTAGGAACAAAAACAAAAATGTTTAACATGATAACATTTAAAAGAGAATGAATTTAGATATAAGAAGCTGTCACTTTATTCTTGGTTCCAATCTCCTTTCATTACTAGATGAGTTGACCGAGTGGATGTTCCAAGCCTTATTGACGGTAGATAAAGAAGATGCAGTGAATTCCATGGATCCCATTGATGAGAATAAAGATAAGATGGTTTCTTGGTTTGAGTATCATGATCATGTCTATGGTTATGCAATGGGAGAGGAGATGGAAGAAAACCAGGAAGAGTATACAAAGGTGTGTCTTGGACAAAAGCCAATTTTTACATTGGAAAATATGACTTAAAGTGGGACTGCACTACTTGTAGCTACTTGCGCCCTCTATATAGCAAACAATGCCTAAGCGGTACCCGTTGATCCCTCATGGTCCCCTTTTTCTTATGTTAATTGAGAGCTGATTTGATGAGATACCTCAGTAACCATGCATGGAGGTCTAATCCCTCCTGGCCAAACTAGTGTGCATAGGCTTTAATTTGATGTATTACTGATTTACTGATACAGTCAAACCTGCTTTAGTGACCACCTGTCCACAAAGACCACATTTTTTTGTTTCCCTTGAAAATGGATTTCTCAATGAAACATGTCCTAAAGGAACCCGTCTAGGCGTCTACAAAGACCACTTTTTGTGTTTCCCTTGGGCATTCGCTATAGACAGGTTTGAATTTACTATAAATGTTTTCTAAATGCAGAGTATAATATAATGTCACCTTTCCATAATTCTATGATATATGTCCTTCAAAAAAAGTTTTGAATTCAATTTCTAACAGTAGTTGAAGTTGTAACTTATTACTTATAAACCCTTAATACTACACTGTACCTAGCCCCAACCCAAAGCCTAAACCTAACCAAAAAAGGCCAAAACTCAATAAAAACTACATCATATACTTACAATGAAATAATGCCTTTGCTAGATGTTGCTGAAGCATATGTCAGATAACCATGCTAAATACTAGTAAATATATATATTTGAGTGTAAAAACAATTAAAAATATCACTTATTTTGTAGGAAGCAGGGCAGGAGAGAGTGGTACATACACTATTGGGTTTATTAATTATTAAGTAGAATGTACATGTACATGTAATTCATATAAAATGGACAGTTCCTGAAAAGGTTGATTATGAAAATACTGCAGAAAAGTACTTCCAAAATGAGGAGAGAAGTATCAAACCACTTGATATATTCTGTGAATGGCAACACAAATCCTGGTATCAGAATTGAATAATATAATATATTTTGTGTTTATTTTGCTACAGCATATCAAGCGATCTAAGAGATCATTTGATCTAGCAGACCACGATGGAGATGGGTTCTTAACTCCTAATGAGTTTCACATGTTTCACAATCCAAGACTCTACAAAGAAATGGAGGTAAGATGGAACTAGCTAGTAGTATCCTTTTACAGGACAGGCTTAATTGGTCACTTTTTCTTCTTAAAATTGGCAGCAATACACCAGTTTACGGTTATGAGCGCCATTTTAATTTACGAGTAAACAAACCATTGACCTCTAGATGTCAGTGGTTTAAGCATAAATTAAAGATAGCGACCATGCAAATATGATGTGAGCGCATAGCGCAGGCAGTGATGTCATCCTTTTCAGATGGGCATGTATTGTTGCGTCACTGCCTGCGCTGTGCGCTCACATCATATTTGCATGGGCGCCGTCTTAATGTACGCGTAAACCACTGACCTCTAGAGGTCAGTCGTTTGTTTACTGCGCCCATGTCTGCGCATGCACACTATTGTAACCATAAACTGGTGTTTTTTTTTTTTTTTTATTGCTACATTGTTCTAATAACATGCCATGTCTCCAATAAACAATATGCCAAAAATATGCTAAAAAGTTAGAACTGCAAATTTTGTTTTAAAAACAGTGGTTATGAACTTTCAATTATTAACCCTTTAATACTGTGCCATGTAGTTTCAAGATTTTACAAAGACATGAACAGTGCTTTCTTTTTAAACGCCTGCACTTCTGTATCATGACTTACATGCAAGAATGCTGGGTACAAAAGTTGTAGGAAATGTAATACCCTTTCACATGATAACAAAATTCTTGCATTACTAAGTTTTATGCATGAACATTATTGAGAAATAAATATGAGTTTCTGTTCCTCATTTGTGAAGTATTGTTCAATGTTAAAGTGAGAAAATATCTTGAACAAAATTCTAAAATTAGAATGCTTGATTCATGCTTAAAGACTGATTTATACATAATTATATTGATCACCACATACAAAGTTCTTGGTGGAGTAATACGTGTTTGAAATAATCTTGTCTGTGTGTCACTTTTATGCGACATCAGCACAGTAAGAAATAAAACTTAAACATACAATTTTGTTTTATCTGTCATTTTGCGCATAGAAAGTGGTCATTCTGGATTCATTGGAAGATTTTGATACAAATAAAGATGGTGGCATTGAAGTTGTTGAGTTCATTGGAGACTTTTTACTGAAAGATGGTAAGATTTTGTTTTGTGGATTATTTTAAATTTCCACCAAGAATTTATTTGTTTTGTATATTGGTTCACAAAGGCATAACAATGCCTAGATGTATATATTTTTTATATTTTGTATACCAATTTGCTTTCAAGAACACAAACATTTGTAGTATGAGTTTCTACCAATCTTCCCTGGAAACCTGCTTGGAAAGGAACAAATAAAATAAGCTACAAGCTCCCCTAACCCCTCCCACACACACGCGCACACACAGTAAAGAGGAAGGAAAGAAGGAGTTTCTTCAGGAAGTAGTCCTTTCCTTATTCAACCTAAGAACATCATGTTTAATATTTGCTTTAGTTGCTCTAGCAAAGTGTAGCAAGCTCAAACACACTGTGGAGCAAGCTAGGCCCCACAAGGACATGTCACACACAGAAGAAAATAGAAAACATGTACTATGTATCAGATAGCTGGCACTGAGAAGACTGAAAGATATAAAAGAGCCGTACATTAAGTATGAGTAATGTGTTCCATTCAGTAGTATATCCTAATTACACACGATATTGGATGCTCATATTATTGATTTTGAAACACTTCTGGCCAAGAAAGCTAGGTGAAAGAATCCTATAACATTAAAAGGATTAATCTCGGGCCTGAATAGGGATATTGGCTACTATCCTCGCTCCAGTGATCTCAAGGCAGCAGACAGCAGGAAACTGTTTGAAGGATCAATTGTCTTAATTGAGAAAGCCTACTGAAGTGGATGAAAGAAGCTAAAACTACATAATATGAGACCATATTTAAATTGATGACGAATTACAGTCTACCATTGGGTGTAATATGTCATTATATTTGGCAGATTTGAAATGGCCGGTGTACCGGTATGTACAATGTACAATATACCCTTTAGTAAAAGTTCCTTTGGGATAACACAATATGTTTAGCTCACAGGAAATCACACAATGGAATATAATCTTTACTTAATAATAATAATAATAATAATAAAAACGTTACTTATAAAGCACTTACCACCGAAGTCTCTAAGCGCTATACACACAAAATAGACTGATATATACAATTACATCTTATACAAAACTAAAAATGCAAATAAACCTACAAATTACAATACATATGGAATACACATCAAAGGGAACAGAGTTAATCAATCATCAAACGCAATTTTGAATAAATGTGTCTTGAGACTGGTTTTGAATAGGTTAACGGTTTGACAGTTTTTTACATTTAAAGGTAATCTGTTCCAAAGTTCGGCAGAAGCTTTGCGAAAGGAACGATAACCATAAGAGAGAGTTGACACAGAAGTAGATACGAGGTTTAATTGTGAAGATGACCGTAAATTGCGTGAGGGTTTGTATTCCTCGATTAATTCTTGCAGATAAATTGGTGCCAATTCATGAATGCATTTATAAGTTAAAACTAAGATTTTGTACATAATGCGGTACGTCACCGGCAACCAATGCAATTCGCGAAGTACTGGGGTGATGTGTTCACAAGAACGCGTGCGTGTTACAAGCCTGGCAGCAGAGTTTTGGATTCTCTGGAGTTTTGCAATGTGCGACTCCGGAAGGCCATAAAGAAGGCTGTTACATTGATCAAGACGGCATGTAATAAATGCATGTATAAGCGTTTCAGTAGATTTTTTTATCAAGAAAATTTCTAATACGACCTATCTTGTACAAGGCATATGAAGCTGAGCGACAAATATTTTTTATATAATCATCCATCCTAAGATCATTTTCAAAGATGACACCAAGGTTACGTGCACTTTTGACAGGTTGTATCGGAACATTAGCAATTTCGACAGATGGTAAATGGGAGGACTTTCTGAATCGAGATGTTACATGTATAACCTCAGTTTTATCCTCATTTAACTTCAAATCATTAGCAGTGGACCAAGCTTTGATATCATTTATAAATCTTTCAAGTTTAGTAATAACAGAATGGTCGGAATCACGTTTCAAAACAACATAAACTTGGGTGTCATCTGCATATATCATTCGGCCTAAACCATGCGCTTCAATAATATCTTCAAGTGGTGCAGTGTACAGAGTAAATGATAAAGGGCCGATGACGGATCCCTGAGGAACACCTTCAAGTGGAACATGAGGTTTGGATAATGAGTCATTAATGACATAGATTGTGAACGATTCATAAAGTAGGTTTTAAACCAATTCAAGGCAGTACCTGATACACCATATCTATTACGTAAGCGATCAAGAAAAACATCATGACTGATAGTATCGAAAGCCGCAGAATAGTCTAAAAGTATTAAAACAGCTTCATCACCTTGGTCCACAGCTAACAACAAATCATTATATACACGTAAAAGAGCAGTTTCAACGCTATGAGAAGATCTATAAGCAGATTGCATTTTACTACACAGATTGTTTGATGATAGATAGCCCTGAATTTGAGAAGCACAAGCACGTTCAATTGTTTTAGCAAGAAACTTAAGGTTGGCAACAGGCCGATAGTTTTTCAAAATTTCACAATCCAAATTTGGTTTCTTCAAAAGAGGAGTGATTTGTGCCGATTTCAAAACATCAGGAAATTGACCACTTTGAATAGACATGTTTATAATTTTGGTAATGACTGGTAAAAGCTCATCTAAACAGTTCTTAAGCAGCCATGTCGGAGAGGTTGAGTTGTAAGAAGATGAAATGGTATTTGTGAGCCTTCTTACTCTTTGTACATTGGTGTGGAAGTGTACCGGTATATACATGTAGTAGAAGTGTTTCCTGCTCTTGACATGCCCCTTTATTTGAAATAATAGTAGAAAAGTTTGGACCCAACTTTTATGTGCAGCCTATATACCCATTTCTATGTGCTGTGCGTGTGAATTTTTCAGCAAGATCAAGTTCGGTAGATTCTTTTCATTTTGATCATTCTGACACCTCAAAGTACACATTAATTCTCGTATTCTACATGATAAACCTAAAACCTTTCCCAATAACTTTTGTTGCCAGGCAATATTTTTGTTCACATGTAAAATGTAATGGCATAATTATTACTGAACTTGATATTAACTAGATGAGGAAGATCTACCAGAATGGGTGATAGAGGAGAAGAGATTATTTGAGACAGAGCACGATCTGGACGGGAACGGCAAGCTGGAAGGATCAGAAATCTTTGAGTTAGAATCCCAGGAGAAATCATTCCGAGAGCAGGCTGAAAGGGAGGTGAGTTTATCATTCATCCTATTTTCTAAGATGTTCACGCTTGGGTATATAGAGGGCAGCACACGGACACCGCCATAATCTCCCGAAGGAAACTCAGTGTGTACATCGGAGCGGCTATGGAGTACGTACGGCGCGTAGTACCATAATAATCGTATAAAATGCAGTCATAGGAAGTCTGCATAGACATTGCAGTGTAGATACAGTGCATACAAAGTGAAATATCATGTACGCATACGTTGCATGCTCGCTAAACGTGATCTAACAACGCCCGGACATTGACAGTAATATTATCTCTGAATTCCCATCAAATATTTAATAAAACTTGCAAGATTAAATTGTAAATAAATATATTTTACAGAACTATATTAATGTGCATTTTTAAAAGTATTGAATTAATCACATATATATCAATAAATTTGATATTTCAATACTAAATTACAAACAATCAATTGAAACTCTGGATAAATCGGGCGCGCACGAGTAGGCAAGTTGGTGATCACTACATATAACACTGAGCCAACATGCGTAAAAAGTTTGCAAGATGGTATAGGTATCACATGCCGTGTGCTGCCCTCTATATACCCAAGCTTGAACATCTTTAAAAGATTGTAGAATAGAATTAAAACCACCTTTTGTATGCCTGTAAAATGACAACAGGCTAAATATTTTTCAATAGAATGAATAGTGTTCTGATTGAGCGCTTCATTGTTGTTGATTCAGGTGAGTAGGTACTAATACACACTAAAGGGCTTTGATCAGTTACTGAATGTAGGTGCTTCGGAACACTCACCCAGAATATATTATACTTATATTATTATCTTATACATACATAATGGCTAATATAACTTTTCACATTATAAGAGAGCACCTGATAAATCTTATGGTTTGAGTAGTTGTCTTTGAAAATAAAGGCCAGTATGTTTTATATAGTCTTAGACAGATCGAGTCAATAGTGAATTACTTATATGTGTAAAACAATTTTATTAATAACATTATCTTTCTTTGTTGATGTGTTTTCATTCTGATAGGTTGACCATCTGGTTGTAATGGCTGACACTGACAAAGATGATCTGATCAGTTTAGATGAAGCCCTCCAGAGCGAAGCTCTATTCATGGGTAGAGATCACACTACTCATTTTCATCAAAACCCAAACATCGTAGTCAACAAAAACATTGAACTATAACGTCTGACGTCAATGAAACTGGTCTTGTTCCTAGATATATAGTCAAGTCTCACCAACTTGTCCCAGATGTTACTGACCAAATATGTGATTTGTTTGTATTCAGGGCCCCGTCTTATAAAGAGTTGCATATCAATCTATAGATATCAATCGTAAATAATACCCCTTTCAAACTGGCCAGATTTTCTTCAGATGCATCCGGACGCATCCAATGAAATGGTCACTTTGAATGGTACCGAGTAGAAAAAGCCAATAGAATAGCCGATGAAAAGAAGAGAAATAGGCGATTAAATTCTCTTTCTATCGGTGTGACACCGATGAAACAGCCACTGTGAATGCGTTTGGGACAAAACACTGATTAAAAGGCCGATGAAAATGATCAAAGGTCGCAGTGTACTCACGCTTTATCGTAGCCAACTGTGTTTGTTGACTGTTTCTTTGGTGAATTTTACCCGCAGTATGAAAAGGACAGCAGGGAAAGCGGCGTTTTCACCTTTGTTTACATAAGGAAAATTCAATCAGTATTTCCATCGGAAGCACTATGAAAGGGGTATTAGTTGTGATTAATATCACTGCTCTTTATAAGACATGGCCCTGTTTGTTGTATTACCAGATCACAGCTTAAATCAGACCAAACATGAATTGAAACAACACCTGTATTTTCAATTTATGTTTGTGACTCCTGAATACTGGGGGAAAATGGGACACATAATTATGACAAAGTAGTTTACACTTAATTAGATAATTTATATTTCCAATTGTCAATATCTATCAGACCTTCATAATGGGTTTTCATTAATATTTAATCATTGTATACTTGAGGTCACATTATTATATGTGGTCCCCTTTTCTGTGGCTGATACTTTGTTTTATATATGTATAATTCAGTAAATTATTCTTTACTAGTGACAAAGAAAATTATGAAAGAATTTAACGGAAAACAGCTGTGTTTGTGATCAATGATAGGGGAAAGGATTCTCATTCATAAAATATCATACTCAAAACATTCAAGTTTTCCCAATCTTTTAAAGATGGAAAATTCCTTTAACCCAATCTTCTATTTGAAATCTAGAATTGTTTTTTTTATCACTATGCTCTACTGCATGGCAAGTATATTAAGCTGGTGTTACATTGAGTCTGATTTCAATCACTTAAATGTCTTTCAAATGTTTATAACTACCAGTAAATCTTTTATAATCATCATTTAAAATGAAGAAAGGTTTTTTGTCGATTGTAATCAGAGCTTTGTGGATGATGTGGTCTGTAAGGTGGCCATATTGCTTCTATATTTCTTTACATTTCGTTTAGTAAATGCAAGTGCTGGTACATTTATAATGGTATAAGGAAACCAGATAATTCTTAAAGAACTTATGCCATGAGCCAACACCGAGTAAGTGGTTTAAATCTAATGTAGTGTAAAGACTATTTATATTGTATTTTGGTAAATAATCTTCAGTCTACAATTTGTATGTAAATTTTGGACACCGTGCCTTATAACAAAGGAAATGTCTAACCCAAACGTCTTCTCTTAAAATCTTCTCTTTCAACATTACTAGACCATCGTTCAAACTAAAATCCTAATTTGATTAACATTGGGCATGCTATTACATTAATACACTTTCATAGAAAACTATTATACATCTTTATGTTTGATAACTTTTAACTCACCCAGCATAAAATCTTATTTGAAAATTAAATATTAGTAGTAAGGATATTTTTGCACTGGTTTGTGATTGATTGGAGGACCTGCAATCCATTTGGATTAATTGTAAATCTTCAGAAGCCTGCCCTAGCTGATCTTCAAAAATTCCTCAAGTTAATAACACCATTAATTCTTATCTATGCAAAATAACAAAATTATATTTCATTTATTTCAAAACCTTGGATATACATATGTACACACATATGTAAAAGGGTGAAATGTACCAACTAGTGTTGGATTAGCTTAATTGCAGCTCTTCAGAAGATGGCTCTGATCTTCAAAGATATCCTCAGATTAATAACATCATTTTTATCTATGCAAAATGACCAAAAACTTTTGATGTACATATGTACAAGGGTGAAATGTACCAACTAGTGTATTATACTAGTGTTGGATTAGATTAATTGCAACTCTGTAGAAGAGGGCCCTGCCTGGTCTTCAAAAAAAATCCTCAAATTGATAACATCATTCTTATCTATGCAAAATGACCAAATGATAGTTCATTCATTTCAAAACCATTATACATATGTACAAGTGTGAAATGTGACAACTAATGTATTATATTACTTCCTCGCTTCTTTTATCTTGCCAAATAAGATTTTTTGTTGGTGTCTTTCTTCAAGTCTTGTTTCCATGTTATGCTATACTAAAACTAAAGAGAATTGTATGTATTCAGACTGATTTTTGTCTACCGGTATATGAAAAATCTCATTAAGTGCCTAAGTTTGTATGCAGCAGACTGGTATACTTTTATAAAAAAATTAATTTAATCCATTTATTTACACATTGTACTTACACTTTATGATATTGTGTGGAGGGGGAGAATGTTAGCTGTATGTGTATTGCTGCATCCTATGTATATATTTTCACACAATTAAGTTAAAGCTCATGTACAGTTTTGGTAGCAAAAATGATATTGGAATGAAATGTGTGACATATAGTCTCATATTGTTTTTCATGTATGCAAAAATATTTCATATTCCATTGCTGATTTCCAGTGAATTTTACTGTAAATATCTGAAGGGAACACTAGACCACAGCCAGACACTAGCTGTCATACACTAGGACCATGCCACCTCAATAGCTTCCTGCGCACCAATCAGTGCTTTGCTTGAAGTGTGGCAAAACACACGAGGCACATGTGTGTTGGGCACAGTGACGTTGTGTGAATTTAGGTATTGGACAAATCCCAGACTACCGTACTTTGGCAAGACGATAATTTACATTTGCCACTCTCCACCCAGGTGTTAAATGGGTATATACCTCAGGATGCGAAAATTAATGTAGTTTGCTCAGCAATGTGAGCGTCTGTAAAATGACGCCTGGCTGGAATGCTCCCCAGGGAGCGTAGAATGTGCATACATTGTGTGTGGGCAAGCCTGAATCCGACGACTGGGAAAATACGAATATGTAAAGCAATTGGAGACATTGATGTATTAAGCACCATATAAAAGCAGAATATTATTATTATTATTACCAAAATTATACACCTGTATATGACCTTTATTACAAAAATAATTCAGGTTATTACATGCCTCCTCCATGTATTACCCTGATGAACATGTATGGTACAGTATGTAGCTTGTCACTAGTCTGTTATTCCTAACATGAGTCCTTGTGCAGACTTTTTATCTTTAATTTTTGCTGTTTTGCTATGGCAATACCTATTGCCATTAATAAATAGCTGCTAATTTGTCACCTCATTCATTCCAATTTTATGTGTCATGTGAACCTTTTTGATTTAGGTTTATTTAAGCTGTATACATTTGTGATACACACGCATGTTTGATTTTCATCATAAATACTCCATTAGATGGATGGGGTATTATTTCTTGGGGTTTTAAAAAGAAATTTGTTCATGTACTATTAAAAATAATCCAAAGATTAAGTAATTCAATCAAACATCTTTCATTCACAATTTGCTGAAGTTCTGTTTTTACATGCAAGAAAGAAAACATCATCAGGAGCAAAGATTTAAGATCATAAGCCCATCATATAGCATAATATGTTAACCTATTGCGTATGGCAACCGGTTGGCTCCTGTATTAAAGGATATGGAATGAGAGAAGTCGGAAGTCGATGGGTTAAATACTGTCAATCTCACCCTCTGCTTCTTCTATCTCTCTCCTTCTCTCTCACTCACTGTCTATCCCACTCCTCTTCTTCTCTGTCTCTTCCCCCTCTCCCCTTCCCTTACACTCCCGTTTTCTGGATTCTCGCATTCTTTCTCTCTTTCCCTTTTCTTTTCTCATCCTATCTCATTTTGCTCTTCCCCTATGCCTTTCGATTCAAATGACACTTTTTATATCATATATCTTTGTCTGTAAACAGAAGATTGATAGTGATTTGAAATAATGAATCAATATTGGTTGGTGTGTTCATATGAGAGTTGTTTGAAGACAGGAAATAAAAGTATTGAAATGTTCCTTTTAAATCTTTATTTTTTAAATCAATATGTGTGCTTGCTGTGTACACATGATGGGAAACTGCCTACCACTACTGCACTTTCTCTCTCTCTATCATTTCATAACATCTCTCTTCCCCTGCACATTTTTAAGTATTAAAACTAAACACCAACTCTTCCCCTAACTCTTCCTTCCCTTTTTTCCATCCTCTCTTCTATCCTTATTCTCCCGGTTTCTGACCTGGTGGAACTGCCTATCTACCCCTCTCTTCATTTTCTGCCCTTTGCCTCTCTATATTCCTCTCCCTGTCTGTATCAAGAATTTTTTCCCCTCTCTCTCTCTCTCTCTTTCTTTAACACACATACTCACCCCATAAAATGTATCATAAAAATCAATCGTATGGCCTTTGTCGCAAGTTCATATAACAATCAAGACAGCATTATATACATTATTTTCATGAAACCTTTATTTAGTTATAACTGTCACCAAGTCGTTGATTCATAATTCAGAGCATTAATCCAACAAACTTTAAAAAGAAAATGACCTGTATTAAATCATGGAATGTGGGACGTTATAATTTCTATGTACACATATTTTCAATTGGATGACTGTTATCATAATGCTGCAAAACAAACAGACAAGACAGATATCATTCTCTGCAACAAAATGAAACAAAATTTTATCACATGGCTCAAAGGTTGAAACATCACTGACTCACCTCCTTAACTCAAAAGGGACCACTTCTAGTGGAAGAAATATTTTACCAACATTAGCCTCCCAAAATATTTGATACCTTGATATCACTGCCTTAACTAACATTAACAAGACCTTAGCAAAGTGCAATAAATGTGAAATCTGTATTTTCACAAATATATCTTGTGACAAAACAATTTTCTACTTTTGTATAGCCAATATCATATCACATTGCTATAATGTCTTTGCACTTCCAAAGAACTTTAGGAAAAAAATAGTCCAGCTCTAATGATAACGATCTGGATTTATAGAGCGCTTAATATGGAACACCGCCTCTAAGCGCATTACAGCTATTCTTACCCCGGTCATCGGATTCATTCACGCACAATGTGCACCATCTCCACTCCCTGGGGAGTATTCCTACCATATGGTAATCGTGAGGACATAGGCCATTACTCACACAAATGCTGGTCATCCTACCAGGTCCCCATTTCACTCTTGGGTATTGAAATCCTACCAGGTACCCTATTGTGTACAAGCAGAGTGTACACGCCACTAGTCGACTACTATAACATAGTCTCAGATATCTAATTACATCTAGCTCTTGTCACAACCTGTAATATCGAATGACTAACTGATGATGGCAAACTTTGATGTGTTCAAGCGATGAACATGTTTTCAGAACACTGCCATATTGCATTAGAGAGCTTTTTATTTGTTTTGTTAAGCATCTTAGACATAAAGTGAGTTAGAAATCTGTTATTTGTCTTAATTAACATAACCATCCTTAAAGTAACATAAAAAGTGATGTAAAAACAGTACATTGTACGAAACAATTTCAAACAAGAATATTTGAATTAAAATATAAAAACACCATTGGTTTCATATTAAAAACTTGTAAGCAGACATGAACAAAATGGGCACTATAAATAGCAGTGGATGGTGTCTTAAGGCTTGTTCAGATAAGAAGCGGGCAAAGCTACCATGTTTTTTTTCTTCTTCTAAAAACGTTTAAAAGAATGACACCTGCACACAACAAAGGTCCTTTGCGTATTCACTGAGCTCTATCTCTGTGTTATGAGATGCAGAAATGGTTAAAGCGTCATCATCAAAACAAAAATGTCGCATTTTATCTGAATGAGAATAAATAGTGTGTATGCAGATCAGAGCATCGACCTTTGAATGAAGTTACACACATTGCAAACCCTAAATCATTCAATGAAACTTGGAACTGAAAGTTAACAACATAATTATTACATAGTCATAAATGATAAATCTGATGCAATTTTTGATCTACCTGAACATGTCATCCTTTACAACCCAAGTAAAGATCATATTTCTTCTACAAAATCTGAGCAATCCCTTGTTTTTAATAATCGTATGTAAACAATATTCAGCCTAACTACAAGTACTACTTATATATGTACAAACATATCTGTGAGTATAGCATAGCTACATGTATATGTGGCATGGAAACATTAGTCCTGCCATTGATGAATTACAATAAAGCTAATAAAACAGAGAAGTGTTTGGAAAATCTTTAAAGTATGGCTACCAACAAAAGCTTAGCATGCAAACAGATAGGGAACACAAGTTAAATTGATGAAATCAAAATTACTTGTGTAACCAAAAAGTAAAGGGATGTCAGATAACATACTCTATCTATTCTACCGATATTTCTAAGGAAGGGAGAGAATACGATCTGAAAAATTAAACTCTGTCACTTTGCACCATGATTATAAATTGGCATTAAGATTAGGAAGACAAATCAGTTTTAAAACATATTTTTGTTTCTCTCTGCTAACAATTTTACACATGAACATATAGATCAGGTTATAGGCTAATATAACCCATACGTGCAGATACACACAAATACAATACTGTGTTCAGCACCCCCAGTCTCCCACACCCTCAAAGGAATCTATTTCTATAAAGTCTTTTGATTAATTCACAGATACAAATTAGTTAAATTACCTTTAAAATATTCCTAGTTAAACATTCTTTTTGCACTTGACATGTCCCTGCTTACATAAAGGATTACACTGCTGGTTATCTGCAACAGAGTTGAGTGTTAGACCAACTGCTAACCTTGTCTTTATCTTTGAATCAATGAAACAAAATAAAACTTTATATCAATGGAAAGCTGAATAAATGTAGAATACAAATATAAAGGAATACAAAATATCTTCCCTTTTATGCACAAAAGCAGTTTACAGAGAGTTGTTACAACTCTGACAGACACTAGCATACAGGGTGTATACCGGGTAACCCATTTTGTAAGCTTATAAACTTTCCGTTGATATATAATTCATCCATTTCATTTTTCGCTTCCAACAGTGTCTTTAAATTGTCCTAACATAAAAGGATACCGGTACTTTGAAAGCAGTTCATAAACACAACCTGTATGGTCTTCCTCAGAACCTGTTCATAACATAGCAATATAATATCAGCACACTTGCATGAAATCCAACTGGAGAAATCATATTCCTTTATTTCGTACACAAGGCATCCAAGAACCCTTGGAGAGGAACACATTCTTTTCAAAAGTTTAATATTAAAGTAGTTACGGTCTTAAAGATAAATACCAGTTATGGTCATGCGATTGCATTGTGAAAGAAACGTTGTGAAATCGATCAAAAAAGGTTGATGTACTGCAAGGTTCTGGAATCATCAAAATGATAATAAATTTGGCCCAGTCTTCATAAAGTTACAAGCACTGTACACAAAAAGATGTACATGTATACGGGACTACGCACACGTGCGCGACACATGCGTTTTTATCTCTCACATACCAATAGATAAACTAATTTACCAAATATATCAATTAGTAGGCGGTTTCCGGGCAACATTTATATCATCATGTATTATTCAAAACATATTCTTTCATATGATTGGTAATATTAAGAGCTTCCACTTCATTTTTTGAAATTGGGGCGTTTCCAATACTGGTCTTTACTTTTAATGCGGCTGAATACTTAGCTTTTGGAATAACATCAATTGAAAAGTGCCTTCAATCGTAATGAGGGAGATAAAGTCCAGTGAATGTGATTCCTTTATAATTTATATTTTATAGAAAGAGACTGAAATTGTAATATAGAAAACTACAAATAAGAATGGATTCCCCATTGGGTTTTAACTAAGAAGATCATAAATATGTTAGGAATATATGATATATTTGTAGAAGTTTACAAGTAAGAAAACATATAAATAAATGGAGCTTATAGCTAAAATCAGAAGGTGGTGTTTTGAAAAGATAGAAGAATGCTTTATGAATCAAGGAGAATCATCGAGCTGCCACAAAACATTGCAAAATTATCATTTTTACAATTTTTAATTTGGTCATATTTTTTCGGACAAATCTATGTATACTGTACATGAATATAATCAATAAATTAAGATTATACTAAAAGTGCCTGTATTGTACAGAAGAAGACTTTCTTCATTTCTAGAAGTAAGTAAAGAGAAGCAAATTAACTCACTAGAAATGAACAGATAAATATTTGAAAGATCAAATAATGATAACTACATGTATATTACTGGTGCTCATTCATATCATACGGTAAGTGTATGTATTAAACATGGATTGATTTGATATATCTTCTGATCTCTGTGATTCGATGTATCTTATCAAGGCATACTGTCAATGTACTGAATTAGTGCACATTTTCAGTAACTACACACCAAGCAATACAATACATGTTCAACTTAACAGTTGTGATAACTAGCATTTCTATGAAAAGAATCCTAAAATCCTAAAAGTTGTTAGGAAACAATTATTAACATTGTAAAATAAGGATGTGTACCTAAATAAAATACTTGTGTTGAGAGGATGACTGTAGTAGTACTTGTTGAATAGATTTACCTTCTGACAGAGAACAGGGTAACCTTGTTGTCTTCGGGATCTCTAGTGGACCAGTGATCATCGTTTAGTCGTTCTGCCCCTGCAGCCTTGTTCAAATTTCTTATATGAAATCCCATTGATAACGAGTCTACCGAGTAGGGCTTCAAACCAGGATAATGAGCTAGTGTAAACTCACATCGTGGTGAGAGGGTATATGTACTGTATCGGAGTGCACTGGCCGTAGACTTGTGCTCTAAGGGTGTCACACCGGTAAACTGTTGATAGAACTCATCCATGACATCAAACTTCCTTGGATCGCGGACAAACAGGAGGAGGCGCACGCCGTCTGCGGGGGCTCCTGTACGCACCCCCCAGAATGGTAGCGCCCTCTGTGTGTGGACGTAGAACTGGGTTGCGAACTCGACTTGAGAGACTTCGTCAGAGAATGCTTGGCTCTTCCAAGGTTGAGAGGAGAAGACTTCCTGGACCTTGCCCGCACCTGATTGGAACATCATGACTACGCCCATAGATGGAATGCCATCAGAGGACATGGCGGCGCTGGCAGTGGAGTTATCTTCTTCCATGATGGTTGCATGAGTGAAAGCCCCAGAGAAGTATGAGAGGAAAGATGAGATGGTATGTCTTGTAGAATCCCCTTGATCACGAGGTACTGAGATCTCTATCAGACTACGTGGTGGATTGGTCAGTTTAGCCGCTGAAAAGATATTACAAGAGATTGATTACAGATTAAAAACAAAAATGATTAGTTACCACTAACTCAACACCTTATTATGTTATATTAATATGCGTGATGAATTGCCCATTTCAAAATCAAATGGGCAATTAGCAACTTAAAGGGAGTGTAGCTTGACAAATACTAGTTGACGCCATCTACGTCTTCTTTTGGACAACTGCACGTAAACGAATGGACTTTATTAACGGTAGTCAGCGACTTAATCTCTACATGGTCAGCGCACGCTAGCGTTCGCGAAACAGACCAGAGTTCTCCTCACTCTTCGGTTTCGCATATGTTTTGCGCACGTGATTGCTGCGGTCGCATCTTCAGTAGTTGTATTACACCCGATTGGCCCTGAGTCGGGCAACGGGAAAGACACGTAGTCTCGTCATGCTACACCCCCTTTAACATGGCAATGCACTGTGTTAGACTATTGCTTGCCCAGTGCAGCAGCCAACTACATGTACCTGGTCTCATATGCCACCTGCAGGGTTGCATTTGATTACATTGTTTTGTTGATTTATTCAAATACAACATAATTTGAATATTCAAATGCTAGTCGCAGGTCTACTTCATATATCTGTGTAAAAAGTAGGAATACAATGTAAGAGTGGGTATTTCTAAGTGCTAAAAAATAATACAAAATCCAGGATTTACAATAATACACCTACAAATTACAGAAAACAAGAATTTCAATCCATACAATTTCTAACTAGTAATCTAATGAAAAGAATAACAGACATTGTTCTCACCTTCTAGCTGCATGACTCTTGATCCTGCGCAATCATCCAGTTCTCTGTGCATAAAACGTTCTCCTAGGCGCTGGTAATCGTTGGGTGAGCTAAAGTAGAGTAGAAGACACTGCTGGTCCCATCTACATCACAAAGAACAAAAACAATCCAGTAATTATTACTGTGTCACATGATTAACTGAACACATGCTGTTTCTATTATTCTTAAGATCTTCCTAAGCCACGGGATCTATTTTGACATGCTTGTCTCAATACAGAAATGGAAAACAATAGGATTATTACTTGTCCAAACACATTGCGTACAGATATCAAGGATAAAACCCTTCTCATAAGCCGTCATTCTTTCCCCATAATTCATTGTACATGATAACTTTACTTATAAGAAGATAATGAGTCATAAAACAAGGTGACTCAAGATGAGATTGATATGCGTGGCATTGCATGCCTCCATTCAAAATGATTATGCATACAGGTTTCACATTTACAATCAATATTACAGGACAGGCAGGCTCACTAAATATACGCCAGCACGTTAACAATGTGCTTATACATGTGTATCCCTCAAATGCCAAGCAAACACCTACAGTACTGTACGTGTATTATAATTTGTTAATTATGGAAAGTATAGAGATGAATGACAGACCTCCCACATTATCTGTCTCTATTGAAACTTCTAAATGTACCCACTCATCTATAGTTAAAGTTCTTTTGATTTGGTTCCACATGAACACCCTCCCTGTCTGTCTACTTTTCTCCTTTACAAAATTTTCCTGCCATACATGTAACATATGAAATAAAAGCACTTGCATATACCGATAATTATTACTGGCAAAAAAAGGGTTTGCTGTGAAATGAAATGTCATGGTGCTTACATGTATATGTACTCCAAGGACCCTAGGGTCATGGAATCTAATGTTTGATACTTGTTTTTGTATAGATATATATATCAACAACAACAAAGATTGACATGACAGAGAACTCAGTTAAATATGTTTTAAAGCTACACTGTATATAAAAGCTCTTCATGCATTTATGCAAAATGAATCAATGTAAACACTCAAATATTAATGCTTCATTCACATGATAAATAAAAAGTATGGAACTTAGAACAAAATTCACAATACTTACTTTAGAAATTCACATTGAGTTTCTTTGAGTATGTTCTTAATATAGTGTGCTATTCTCTTAGCTTTATCTTCGTCCAGCGCTTGGTCATCTATCGTCAAGAGAGCCATCACTCCTTGACCTTCCACTCTGCGAGATACACTCTTTCCCCATTCTCTGTGAATCTGTGAAAGTGGAAACATTATAATTAAACATATGGCAAATATAAAGATCTGTTGTCTTTAAAAGCAATGTTTACATATCAAACGAAACTCAATACAGTCAAACCTGTCTACAGCGACCACCCAAGGGAAACACAAAAAGTGGGGTTTGTAAACAGATTCCTTTAGGATATGATTTAATGAGAAACCATT
This sequence comes from Strongylocentrotus droebachiensis, assembly GCA_035222895.1. Classification (NCBI taxonomy): domain Eukaryota; kingdom Metazoa; phylum Echinodermata; class Echinoidea; order Camarodonta; family Strongylocentrotidae; genus Strongylocentrotus; species Strongylocentrotus droebachiensis. The sequence continues at coordinate 58,964 of JAVYIG010002594.1, read as the reverse complement.
TTCAAGGGAAACAACAAATGTGGCCTTTGTAGACAGGTGATCTTTGTAGATACATGTAGGTGGTCACTAAAGCAGGTTTGACTGTACATAACTAGAGCTGTATCATTCCTCTAATTTCTAAAATCCCAAACCAGCACAAATGAAGTTGAATTTACTGTACATACATGTACCGGTATACCGGTATCAGATTTGGCCATCAGAATGAACATTTGCATTGAGTAACCAATCATTGTGATGGTGGTGGTTTGTATCCCACCGCTGCCATCCTATCAATAGGGCACTTTAGCAACGCGACGGAGGACGGGAGAATTCACTCAACCGAGATCAAATAATGTATGCAGTTCGGATTCTGTCTATTGAAATACTATTATTCTTATCAGGTGAGTGAAATAATTTGTATTGAGAAACGTCTCAAAGACTTTTGCATTAAATTTTGTTACATTACGAAAATGGTCTATTGTACAGCGATACAACTCTTCCGTCGTGTTAAGGGAACAAACCCTATTATGGCTGAGAATGGTCGTGAAAATCAACAAGACGGAGAAAATTCTGGTTAGCACATGCGCAGATTGATTATTTTGCTCGATTACCCTCGTCTTTGCCTTCCGTCGTGTTTGCGGAAGCGCTCTATATACACTGTACATGCTACAAATGAAGACGGGAGCATAGTACAGGACGATCTCGGTTAAGTGATTTCTCCCGTCCTCTTTCCGTCGCATTGCAAAAGCTCTCTAATGAAGTGGAATGTACGCATTAGATTTGGTGTACATACTCCATAGTAGGTCTATGGTCTTGATCAACAAGCATGTTGATGACATTAGTTTGTATCCCACTGCTGACACCATGCCAATAAAATGGAATTTTATCCATCAGATTTGGGATATGAAAATAATACTATTTCCTCTTTATTAAATACCCAGCCTGAACATTGTAAGTAGCCAACTATTACATGTACGTGTGAGCAGTAATCTTGTCACTAAAAAGCAGATAACTATACGGGTACAGATTGAAGCTTATCTAGAGTATCAGCAGAGAATAATTATGAGAGAATAATTGATTTAAAACATAATGTGAGCGCCAAAGGATTTAATCTCTTTATTATATGGTGCTGTTTACATGTAGGTCAGCCAAATGTTAACAATGTAGCAAATAAATACACACAAACTGTGCATCAAACAACATAAAATTGCGCCTAGATAAAGTCAAGCCATTTCACCAAATGACTTGATTATTACAAGTTTTCTATCACAAAAACAATTCAAAATATTTGGTGGTACATGTAATATTTTTGGCTTGTTAAAATTTAGTTTTTGATGAGTACTACCGTATCATAAAATCCAATATTACCTTTTAACCTGGCTACAATCAAAATCAGGACAGTTTTCAGTAAAACTATATACATGTAGATTATTCATTGATAATTCATTTTATCCTTATACTACCAAAGTACCGATTAACATTACATCATTTGAAAAAATACGGAATAAATTTGAAAGACATTGAAATTCATGAGATTGCAAAAGTTTGATGATCATCAGGAATAGTATCTTTCTGCTAAAGAAATACTCAAAATGGTATAAGTTTATTTCATCCTTTATAAAAAAAAATCAGCTCAGAGACGGTGGAAGCAGATAAGGAATTCAGATTATTCAGTTTTATTTTGTCCTGAAGAATAGAATGAGTATAATTTTGTATACAAAATAAACAATCGTAAGATTATGCTATACATATATTTCTCTCATGGTGTAACACACATCCTTGATGATTATGAATCTGAACAAGTCATAAATGTACAAGATATATATGGTACAATTAAGAGGGATTCTAATGAGTTTATACTGATCTAATTAAAGAAGTACAGCTACATGTATGTATAGCTTCAATGAGATCCATTGAATAAGGTAGTGTTTGTGTTATTTTTGTCTGGTGATTAATTATTTAAACATATGGATCAAGGTTCAGTCTTTGATAAAGCACTTGAAACAGGAATGTGTAGACGATCTGATAGGTATTAATCATTTGTCTTCTTGTTCTTTGGGTTGGGTCTGCCTCCTTCACAGTTGAAGATTCTTGCAAACTGATGAGTGTGTGTGTAGTGTGTACTTGCTTACGAGAGCTAGGTGTATGGTGCAATGCTATTAATATGGTGCATTCCTCTACTCTGTAATGTATATCACTTGAACATCCTTCTCACACCCCCCCCCCCTTGTCTGTCTGTCTGTCTGTCTGTACATGTATGTCTCTGTCACTGTCTCTCTGTCTCTCTCTTTCACTTAGGCATTGAAAATTAGTTTTAGTTTTTACAGCATGATTTACTATTAAATATGAGACAATTATTTTCAGACATATATATTGGGCAGAAGTTGGATATTTCAGCTTAATTTCTGACCCCAAGCATGAACTTTATTATTGCCTTCAATCTAATATCTTATATTTCAAATTATTATTGTTGCTGTGTTTAATCAGATAGGGTAAATGGGAGTTTATGGTAAATTGGTTAGTATATAATGACATTAATGACATTCATACAATTACAGAGTCAGAGTACATTATATTAAAATGCGATATATCTTATCATTATTCGCTTCTCCATCGACCGGTGTATTCTCGGACTAGTTATGTCCATGACAGAAGTCCCTTTTTCTTGAATGATTATTAATTGAATTGTTCAACTGTTGCTAGTCTATATTAGTTTTGTATATACTTTTTAAACAATATTATAGTACATCAATTCAATCAATGTAATTCAAGTGCCCAAACTAAATACCCAAGCAATTCCATGACTGATCGTAGTATTTCTTCTATTGTACGTTTATCCTTTTTTTATTTCTTTGTAAAGGTATGATTACTTGTATTTGAATGTGTCTTTTCACGTGATTTATGTTGCTAATAATATATTTTCAATAAAAGTAGATATACTCCCTATGTGACACATGAAGTTATAATAATTGAACTTATTGATAACACTCACACTGTATCATACATGGCAATGAATATTACTGGTGGTTTGGTGTTCGTTTTAAATATAATTGAAAAGAAATTGACGTACCAATCTATGCCTTGACGCTGGTTTACTTGCAGGCATCAAGCTGCTCATATCTTGGGAATGGGGAGAGAATATCCTATTCCGGAAATACATCGGTGGGATTTCACAAGTTTTCACCAAATCAATAACAGCCCGGGGGAAATCCGTTTCGTCTGCCGAATTGGCCGATCCTCCTTCTAAAAACTTTCCATCGCTGTCTTCTACTACTCCAAAGGTCGCCATTATTGTATCAAAACTGGCTAATGTCTCTCATTAAATACGTATAATCAAGCAAATGTCTACTAGTGAGTACCTAATAGCGTTTGCTTCTAATTATTCGAGTTGTAACGCGCACATATATGATATAGGGCTGTTAATGATATTTTGTGTGATTGAGAGAATTTGGGATATAGAGAAGTCGTCCTGCAAATAACTGGTGTAAATAAATTCGACCCAAGCCAAGGAAGTCAAACGTGTTAAAGAATCATTTGGAATTTCTTATTTTCTGACGTTTAGATACAATTATGACATTAAAGAAACCATCTAAAGATTCCATCCAGAACACCTGAAATATCTATATTTCGTATTGTTATCATTTTTATCACCGTGGTACTATTTATTGTGTTACAGCTGCTAACAGCAACTCTCTTACAAATGAAATCATGCACAACTATTGTAATAAATATTGAATAAGCGGGGGGGGGGGGGTAAGAGCACATTTGTGTGTGTGTGTCCCTAAATTAGACAATTTTGCCGATCGATATTTCGTTTTGTGGGGGGGGGGAAGGTCAGCTTTTTGGGGTCACCCATTACCACCATTTTTTTATTTTTTTATTATTAAAAAAAAAAAAAAAAAACAAAAGGGGGGGGGGTTCCTCCGAAACACACACATACAAAATGTTAAAGGGGGGATTCAACCCCCACCCCCCCCCCCCTGCGTATGCGCCTGCAGCTAGGTATCCGGCTCTTCTTTCTGAATGCTAATAATAATCTGAAAGAAGATGGTTTATGAGGTCTCATAATTTCTGAAAGTGAAATATGGTTCGTTATTCCATAATAATTAAACATATAGCTAGGTTTCATCCGGGGTTTCATAACTCCAAATGAAATCATTAATACGAAAATTCCCAAATAAAAGACATTCTTAATTGTAGTCTGCATAATGAAGTTATGTGAAAACTATATAATATATCTCACCTTCTAGTAATCAAGAATGACTAAACCTACGTATAATTAAATGTAGCAGATAACTTCGGGAGTAAATGTTTCTGTACTTTTCTGCATAATTTTGAAATCCTTTTTAGTTTCTAACACATTTGGTTAGGACTATGATGGAAAGAAAAATAATGATGAAATATTGCTCACAGAGGGTGTTTTTCATGGCAAACATCATATTCATAGATTAAAGAGAATTTAATAGAGAAGATATAGCGAAAAGGACGAGAGAAAATAAAAAGGGGAACTAAGGGGTGGGGGTTCCGGCTGATAAGAATTGATAGAATATGGTTTCAACCATCAGTGGCAGTAACTCTCGGACAATGGACAGTGGACCTAAGTCGATCCAAAATGAATTTGTTACATTCCTGAAAGCACACATCTATTCAGTTCTGTGACCTAATATAAATGTAGAATTCTATTTTCCCTTCTCTCAAATTTTAGGTTCCCGCCTTTTTATAGACAATGGGTGCATAGTAAAATTTATATACTAATATGATATTCATTAGCAGTTAGAAACCTTTATGAAGTGTGTAAATCGCCATTGTAGCTCTGACTATCTTACATGGGTGTCGATCCCGGGGCGGGGGGGGGGGGGGGTGGGGGGATATATCCCCCAATATTTCATGTGGGGGGGGGGGTGGCCTGTACAATCATCCCCCCCCCCCAATAATTCACCATCAAAAAAAATAAATGAAGACAAAAATTAATAATGAGAGCCCGATGAGAGTAGTTAACGGTTATTACTCGCAAGATTACCATCAATATACAAATTTTGCTATCTCATTTTCATAATACATACGTAAATGAGACAACCGTATATGAGACAAGAATAAATTGAATTCTCGCTCATATGGCTTCATCAGGAATTGATAAATTTATTCAATAGAGAGTGGGAGAGAGAGATAATGAGAGACAGAGAGGATACAGGCGCGTAGCCAGGTGGGGCGGTGGGGGCGGTCGCCCACCCCCCCTCCTAAAAAAAACGCCGGCCAAAAAGAGTCGAGAACGGTACAACGAATCGTCATCTTTCTTTAATAATGTAATGAAGCGTCTAAGCTTCCGCGCTTCGCGCGGGAAGGGGGGGGGGAACTGAATTCAGACAAGGATTAAGAGTAAAAAATGATACAACGAATCGTCTTCTTTCTTTAATAATTTAATGAAATGTCAGAGCTTTCGCGCTACGCGCGGAAGAAGGGGAACTTGATTCAAACAAGGATTAAGAGTCGAAAACGGTGAGACTATTCGTCTTCTTTCTCTAATAATTTTAATGAAACGTCAAAAGAAACTGAATTTAGGCAAGGATTAAGAGTCGAGAACGGTACAACGAATGGTCTTCTTTCCCTAATAATTTAATGAAACGTCAAAGCTTCCGCGCTTCGCGCGAGAGGGGGGGGGGGGGGTAGGGAACTAAATTCAGACAAGGATTAAGAGTCGAGAATGGTACAACGAATCGTCTTCTTTCTCTAATAATTTAATAAAACATCAAAGCTCACTACCGCCCCCCCCCTAAACTAAAATCCTTATTACGCGCTTGAGAGGATAATAACCCAAGTTGCAAGCCCATGTGGGACCCACATGGGTCCCATATTCTCTGAAATGTTATCTTTATTGAGGGTGACTTGAAAAAGTTAATAACTTGTAAGGGAAGGGGTGCAACCTGCCACACGCTTCTACCTATTGGTTGCTTTGATCCATTGCCGAAAATATTTTGGCACATCCCCCCAACGGCCCAACCACAGATACAAATCGACACAGTTGCTATCTTATTATCTCTTCTGAATATGTCACAAACCTCCAAGCGCGTAGCCAGGATTTTATTTTAGGGGGGGGCGGTAGTGAGCACGCGATCGAAGCGTGTGAATCACTTACATATCGCGGACGTTCATTACATTTTTAGAGAAAGAAGACAAATCGGGCATTCTCGACTCTTAATCCTTTTTCTTCCTACGTCCTCTTCCTTTCTTCTTTCTTTTTTGTTTTTTTGGCCGGCGTTTTTTTTGGGGGGTGGGCGACCACCCCCACCGCCCCCCCCCACCCCCCCCCCCCCCCCCCTGCCCGGCTATGCGCCTGCATAGAGTTTAGTTCTTCTCGTTTGTACTTTGTAATTGTATGTAACATGTTATGAACGTCATCCTGGGCGATTTATCTCTATAACGAATTATTTTGGGACGAGCTAATAACGAGTGTTGCACTCGCTCTGACCTCTAGAAAGAGAGCTTGATGCAGTAGTGTGCCATGCATAGCACAGTGCATTACCAGGAAAATTTGGACGCGTCGATTCTTCAAGGATACATTTTAACATTTCAAACGTTGAGTTATTGAAAGATAATCAGTATGTAAAACTAATTACTCATATTTTTAAATATAAATTATATTATCTGATTTTTGTCAGTCGAAATCTGAAGCAAATTCGATACATATTATTTTCCTGACTCATTATCAACTTATTAAACCCCCTAAGAATAATGAACGCGTCCAATTATTTGATTGCATGTATTATTTGTACACGTCTCTATACTGTATACTACATGCCGTGGGTCATCGTAAAAAGGGAAGTACGACGTTAGCCATATCATATCGCTGCATGTCTATCCCGGCGGGTCAGGGTGGAACTCCAGCTGGCTTCCGAAGGAAATGTGACCAGTCTGCTGCATACGCCACGTAGCTACGCCAGAATTCGGACTATCCGTCAAGATTATGGCGAAGATGATATGTTTTCGTATTTATTCACAGCTTTTCTGCTGTATTTTGATGGGATCGCTGATGACGATCTCACTGGTATTGGCGGCGAACCCACCTCCGGCATATGAATCAGAAATAGAGATTAAGAAACCGACCGTTTTCATTCCAATTTTAGCTCGGAACAAGGCACATACGTTGCCCCATTTCTTCGGGTACCTGGAGCGACTCAACTACCCGAAAGACCGCATCACATTATGGTGAGTACTACTATACTGAACTGAGCTGAGTAGTCTCCTTTTCCTCATCCTTCTCTTCCTCCTTCTCAATTCTCCTACACCTCCTCCTCCTCCTTCTTGTTCTTTCTTTCATTTTTCTTTCTTTCTTCCTTTTTTTTCTTCTTTTGTTTTCCTCCTTTTCATTTCTTCCTTTCTCTTTCTCTTTCTTTCTCTTTCTCTTTCTTTTACAATATTCTGGCAAAGCAAATTGTTCTAGTTTTTGTCTCGCCTGCGTAGCAAAAAGCGAGACATAGGCGCCGCTTTTCCGGTGACGGCGGCGGCGACGGCGGCGGCGACGGCGGCGGCGGCGACGGCGTCAACATCAAAAACTTAACCTAAGGTTAAGTTTTTGAATTTTTGATATAATTTTTAAAGTATAAGTTCTTAGTCAATGAAACTTGGACTATAGGGTAATCAAGTATCCCCAATCATGTGAGTAGAATTTCAGATCACAAAGTCAAGGTCAAAGGTCATTTCAGGTCAACAGACTTGGACTATGTTGTAGCATCATCATCGAAAACTTAACCTAAGGTTCAGTTTTTGAATTTTTGATATAATTTTGAAAGTATAAGTTCTTAGTCAATGAAACTTGGACTATAGGGTTATCAAGTCTCCCCAATCATGTGAGTAGAATTTCAGGTCACTAAGTTAAGGTCAAAGGTCATTTAAGGTCAACAAACTTAGACTTTGTGGCATCAACATCAAGATTTTCAAAATGCTTCTTCTTCGTTATTTTTCAACCGATTTTGATTCTGATTGTTTCATATGGTAGGGCTAGGAGGGGGATTTAAAATTTCTACACAGAATCGTGAAATTCATTATCTATGCTAATTTATGCAAATTTATTCGAAATCACAAAAAAGGCTTCTTCTCCTTCATTTCTCGACCGATTTTGATTTGGTTTGCTTTATATCGTAGAGCTAAGTTTGGTACACTAAACCTCTACACAGAATTTTGAAATTGTTCTCCATTAATTAATTATGGTAATTTATGCAAATTTATTCCAAAAATAACAAAAATTGCTTCTTTTCCCTCATTTCTTGACCGATTTTGATTTGGTTTGCCTTATCTGGTAGAGCTAAATTTGGAACACTAAACTTCTACACAGAATTGTGAGATTTTGCTCCATGATTATTTATGGTACTTTATGCAAATGAAATGAAATTATGTCCCTTCCAGGGCATCAAATTTTTATTTTTTGACCAGTTCAAAAGTGTACCACATAAAATTTACGATATTTGTTGTTGCGAGATGCGGATGAGAGCTACGTCATTGACGTTCTGGTTTATTGAATTGCGTTATGCATGCAGGCGAGACCGCCGAGAGCGTTTCCCTTGTTCCTCATCTGCATTTACTAATATGCTACTACATGTAGATTGAACTTTCTCATTATTTTCCCCTTTGTAAATTATTTACCTGTTCATAACCTTGTTTCTCTGTGTACAGGTGTATTCCTTTTTGTATTGTATGAACTGTACACTATATTTGCATTTTGCACTTCTTACTGGTGTGTGGAAAATTAATGAAGTAAATCAAATAACATTTATTGGGCCTCCTTTAAAATTGAAGGTCCTTCGCTCAAGAAGATTCTTGCAGATGAATACGGTGTGTGTGTGCATGTGTACGTTATGAAAGATATGAAGTGATTGGTGTATTGTTTATCCAGGTGCAAGTGATCCGTGATGCAGTCATCAATGATGCTTCTAATCTCAAATGGTTCTAATCTCGAGTGGTTTATTTTATTTGGGTCCGAAATAATGACATGATAAATAATAATCAAGGAAATTTAAATTAAAGATTAGCTGACTAGCGGGCAGATCTATACATTTACCTTTTACATTGGATGGCTGGGTTGTCCAAAAAAAAGTCTTTTTGAAGAAAAAAACTTGAACAATCGTGCCAATGTTTAACTTGTTGAATTAATGTCAGATTTTCAGACAATCAATTCCAAATACAGGCAGTAAATAATGGCTGAGCCTTGGGCGTAAGTGAAACAGACTGAATGTGCATGATGTAGAATCTACATGTACCGGTATACATGTAAAATGTATTTAGTATGTCCCACCAGCAAAAGGCTACATTCTTTCAGTTAAATGGTAGTTAATTCTCGGAATTGCCTTTCTGCTGACATGGAGGGCTTGAGGCATCATCAGTCAATGTTTCATTTCATTTCATTTATTTAGTTCTCCATAAAAATATTAAACATACAATACATGATATACAGATAAAAGATTGATTACAAGAAAAATACAAAGGAAAAGAGCAAACAAAGTTTTATGGGAATGTGGGGTTAACAAAAAGGGCAATTAGCCTTATGAACGTCAACCCCTTAAAAAGTATACACTGTATTGTTGAGGAAAGAAAAAAAGGAAAAGAAAAGCCGAGAAAACCTGAATCCCAATACAAAAGAAGAAAAATAAGTGAAGGAGAAGGGAAGGGGAGGGGAATACATTACAAAGTGCATTTACTGAAGCGTTGCATCATTTGATTAGAGATTGAATACAATGATAAAAGATGGGATTTATACAAACGTTAAAAAAAAAAATTGAATTTGATTTTTTCATATTAAACAGGATATTTTTCCATAATGTTTTAAAGTAAGTAAGTAAAAACTTAATGACCACTGGAAACAGAAGTTTAGTAAAATTGAACATAATTGTTTGAACTAAATTTTGACCCTCTATGAAGATTGATTCGATAAGCTTCATGTGATCAGGAACAGATCCGTTGAATGGCCCTCTACAAGTCTAAAGACTTACTGAGCATCATCATACTGTCATAGGTAATAAGGTAAATCAGGTAATGTCAAAAAGTAAAAGTTATTATAAAGAAAATAAAGGGATAAAATAAACTTTGATAGTTTGATGGACTGTGAATTTCTCCAGTTTTCCTCTCAGATGCATATCAAATCAAATTTAGAGTTATTTATCAAATTTAATCATCATTTTACATGTTGAAAGTTCAATACTGTATCATCCATAAATCACATACATGTACTTGAACATTTGTTTTGTTTACTACAGCCTGTACATACAGTATGTACATGTATGTGTCATATAATATACCGGTAATAATACATATTTTTCATTTTGATATACATGTAAATTCATTACTCACTCTTGTGCCTACAAACAAATGACAGAATACCATTATGGGAAACGGAAAGTATCTTTGACAGGTTTAATAAGAAACGACATGTACAGTACATGTACCCATCTGAACAAGATGTCAAGACTCAAGACTCAGGAATCCTCTTTCTCAATGGGGAGCCCTACCTGAGGTTCATAGGTCGCATCTAGGCTAGAAGGTAGAAGTCAAGGGAAGGTCAACTTTTTATTCAGATGGATTCGCTACATGTCAGGGAAAAAAATACTTTAACAATTTTGGGGGCTACTACATGTAGCTACTTTCAAGCTTGCTTGCATGAAAATAACACTCTTTATTTTGTTTTGCATTGAACTCTATGCAATTTTGGGGGGCTCTTTTATGACTTTCGGGGGCTCTTTTTGGCATTTCGGGTATTTTTTTCCCTGCTACATGTATTTTCACTTTTCAGTCAGTATGGTTTTTATTTACATTGTCATTTAAACAAAATTATATTCAGTGAAGGGTGTGATATCATTTCAGTCATCTTTCTTTGAGATTAAGAAGATGCCAATTATTGTGATATTGTGGAAATCTGATGCATGTTAATCATCAGAAAGGAATACAAAAAAGTGCAATAAAAACTGCATTTAAGCTTTACACTGCAATAATGTAAATCAGAACACCATAAAATAGTTGTCCTATTAATGTGGTACATGTACAGTATGGTTAACATGCATCTGTGGTAACAAAAAAATCTAATTTAAAATATTGGTGATGCCAGGTGTTATGAATCAGTTTTCTAATTTTTAGCTCATAGCTCTAATACTAGAGACAGAAATGTGCAGCTGTTAAGAGTTTTGTACCTGTCACTGGCTAGTAAAATCAATATCAAAGAACTTAATATCTGACATTTGATTTTTTTGTTGTTGTATTAAACACTTGTTTTCATGTTCACTCCTCTTACATGTTTTGGTAGTGCACATGCTGGTGACATAAAATTCAAATTGAGGAAATGAGTTTCTACTCTATTTGTCAAGCAGGGCCTGCAGGGGCATTCTTCATCTGTCACTTGTCAGAAAGAACCTGACAACCCAATATTTTCAACATCCACATTCAGTCTAGGTTGAGTATGGTTGAACCAGGGAGATGGGAGGGGCTGTGAAGCTATCCTTGAGTGTCGGGGAACTGAAAGCAAGCAACATACCAATGAAACCGTTTTACATTGAATATAATACACTCCAGTAGTCAACTGCTCTAGATGAGTACCAGGTAATGCATAAAATGTAGCCACTCCTCCCTCATTTCAAAGTCATGACAAGTCTGACAAGACATTGAATATTTGCAAATTTTGTTTGTAGAATGGTGTAAAATAGCTATTGGAAACTGAAAAGTTAAATTTTGTATTTTTGCAAATTTGACAGTGTGAGATGTAAATTATTTACCCCTATTGTAGTTGTTTATGGTCATCCTGTAATGTATCAACATATTTGGTCTTAGCCTGTAGACATGTATTTTTTCGGTTAGGGATGTGATTAGTTATTATTATTACCTACAATCATTGAATAAATTTGGTCACCATTTGAGCATCTTTCGTTTCTTGAAACTGTCATACAGTAAGTACCGGTACAAGTTCCCGACATCACATTGAAACATGTTTAATTCTTAACACACAATTACATTGGGTTGTACACCATGTACTTACATGTACATGTATGACTGTTTTGTGAAATGCTGCTCAGTGAGCTCCTTATTGCCCTACCCCGGGAGCTCCAATCTTGCCGTTCATGATCAAGGTCTATGCTGAGATAAAAGGTTGAATTCTGGTCAGTACTGTAGGCCTGTCTTCATTAGCTTGAGATTGCCAAATAGCCTGCTATTTCTGATTTGGGAAATAATCCCAAAGTTACAAATCACGTTTTCATCAGCTCGAGACTTGACCTAGAAACTTGCAACTCGAGCTCGAGAAAGTAGCTTGAGATGTTTTGCTCAGCGAGTTTTCATGCTGGTGAAAATGCACCGGACAAATAGCAGGATATTTTGCAAACTAGCCCAAAAATATCTTGGGATGATTATCTTGACCAAATATCACGCTAACTGCAACTGCTGGCTGATGAAAACACAAGTTAGCTGGATAATTTGTGATCGGGATATTTAAAATAGCGGGTTATTTGGCAATCTTGAGCTGATGAGGACAAGCCTTTTGTGATCATGAAGACAGGAAAATAGATCAGTTAGAGGAAATGGTTTGTAGTTGGGGTGGTCATCTCTCATTTCCGATTGGTGTCTGACTTTTGTTATGTCTACCTCATTGCATACCTATCCCTTTTTCCTTTTCAATCTACCTTAGTTTCTAGTTTGCAGGGAGGATTTGGTATAGTTCATCTCCACAAAAAAGCCTGGTTTGTATTTTTGGTGCAAGATCACTTTCACACACATCTCATGCAAACATAATTTACACAAGTTATTGGGTTCCGATGTTAAACGTTAAGATTTTTGTTTTGTATTTGATATGGGTGTCATCTGATGATGAAAGCTCAATCACCCAAGTTTTTATCTGACACCTCTGCTACACAGCCTTACTGACTGATTCTTGGTCATTCAGTGTAATATAATTATTTGATGTCAGTCTGCTGTCGGGGTCTGGTGTGACTGAGGTCTTAGCTTTGTTATTTTGTAATCCTGGATCCTTTCCAATATGTTGTTTTAGTTTACTTTATTTTAGTTAAGTTAAGAAAGTTCTATGTTTGTGAGAGTAATATGTACAACGCCATGAGCGTCAGATACCGGCACTATATAAATATTCATTTTATTATTATTATTAAAAACAAATGCATTGGCAGACTAAACATTTGCAGTGGGCGTCATTTGTCATTCCATTGTATCAGCATACACTACATGGAGACTTACAATTTACGTGTATTTATGTCAGTCTCATCGCCCAATTAAATCAACATTGATCGAGTCTTCTTCGCATCATTGTCAGTCTGATGTCGGTCTAATGTCAGTCTCGTACGTGTGACTGAGGTTTAGAAGAACTTCACAATACCCTGCAGATGCAGTCACAATGTTTATTTTTGCAGGGTTCTCCTGACAGTTTGTGTTATAACATGTCAATCAATCATGTTTAATAAAGATAAAGAAAATTTCATCATCCCACATTCTGGAATTTCAAGAAAAAGTCTTTCATCTCTAGTATGATTCTAAGAAAAATGTTCTCATCATTTATACTTGTTTAGTGTGCTTTTAAACTTAAAGGTAAGTCCAGCCTTAACAGTCAACTTCTATAAAAGAAAGCAGAAAATCAGAGAAGCAGACTGGTGAAAGTCTGAATAAATCTGACAAACATTATTAAGAAATTTGTAAAGATGTACCTAATCACTATACTAAGCCACTTCAAATGAGCTGATTCAGCAATGCCACTGTTACGTAGTGCCGGACTACTTTCTACATACGAAATGATTAAAATATCAATTTGTTTTGGAGGACCTGTAATGTAATAATTATACTATCCATGATAAATTTTGAGTAGTGAAGGCGCCTAGGAGAAAGAGAGAATTTACCTATTTTTTTGTACATATACATACATGACAGACGGGAGAGTTATCCCATGACTACGCCACTATCCACTGACCAAATAGCCAATTTGAGATTTGTAAAGTCTCTCTTGTTTTGGCCTGATTTATTTCAAACTGTCACCATTCTTTTTAATTTATTCATCTGCTTCCACACTAATGGAATAGTTTCAACCACTTCAATGAGCAATCTACAAGTGTCACCAATCTGAAAGGAATCTTAATCTTGCATGTCTTTTTACAGAACTCTGTAGTATGTGTACATTTTATTGCGCCTCTGAGTAGGCCCTGACTTTATTCCAATCATATTGCAATATTGACTGTAATTAAAGCTATTGATAGACTGAAATTCATATTTAAATTTATGTTCTATAATAGAGATAAAAAGACAAATCTTGTGTCGTAGGTGTGTGAATCATGACATGCTTTTCTGACTAAATCATGATCTCTAAACTGTTAACTGGGACAAGAAGATGATTCTAGCTGGGGATTAGATTTCTTGAAGGGCCTCGTTGAAGAGCCTAATTGAAGAACAAAAAACAAACACTGAGAATGAGTGTAGGGATGGACAGGATTCACAAGAAGAAGGGTACAAAGAAGGAAGTATAGGAAATTAAAGATAATTTTGTATTAATTAGACACAGGATAGTGTGAGAGGGATAGGAAAGGGTGTATTGTAGAAGAAGAATTCATGTGGAAAACTAAGAAAGTCCTATAGTAAAATGGTGAATCAAAGTGTTGTTGTTGTTTTTGTGTGTGTGTGTGTGTGTGTGTTTTTTTTTTTTTTTTTTTTTTTTTTTTTGGGGGGGGTATGCTGTTTTCTGGAAGTTAAACATGAATTGTGTCAAATAATAAGAGGGAGTAGCATAATGGTGAAGGCCCCACCCTTAGCTTACCAAGGGCTTCACATTGCGCATTAACCAGTTTTTCATATATTTTATCTTATTTTTTTTAACCCATTGCATTCTGGAACAGAGTGGTCCCTGTATTATACCTACGGGGTGTGTATAGGAAAGAGACAATTCAGGAGTCAACAGGTTAAAATGTCTTTACTAACATTTAAGTGTCCAGAGGAAAGATTTGTAAGTCCATGTGCACAGGTCATCTAGCCCTTGCAAGTGTCAAGACCTGAAGTTCTGGTCTTAGCCTAGGTCTACCTATTTGCCATATTTGTATATACATGTATGTATGAGCTATATTAATAATAATAATATACAGGCTTTTCTAAGGGGTCAGATGGTATTGTCTAACTCAGTATCATTATAATTATTGGACATGAAAACAAAATGAAATAAAATATTACTAATAAAATTCAGGTGAATGGAATTAACCACTTGTGTGCACCTCCAGCATACTTTATAACAGATTAAAAAGGTGGGGTTTGAGAAGGGTTACAGTACATTATTATTGTTGTTATTTATATTTTTTTCTTCATTTTCCACTTTGCCTTGCTTGCAGGATCCGTGCTGATCACAGTGTAGACAATACAATCCCCATGTTAAGAGAATGGATTCAAAGAGTTGCACATTATTACCACACCGTGGATTATGCGTTTGAAGAGCGCCCTCAAGTCTATGCCTTGGAGAAGGGACCCCATGATTGGCCGTCTGCTAGATTTAATCATCTTATCGATCTCAGAGATCAAGCTTTACAAGAAGCTAGAAATGTCTGGGCTGATTATTTCTTTGTAAGTAATAACATTAATTACTAATCATGATATTAATTATTGATAATAATTGATGATTGATTTTTGTTATTCTTGTTTCCACCAGCATTTACAAAGTAATACAATACAGTTCGAGACAGCAGGAAATACAACAGAGCCACAACATACATGTACAAATGCAAAAAAAGAAAAGAAGAGAAATGAATAAATAACGATAATAATAGTGCAGTTTAATTTGGTATTTCATCATCATTGACAGTTATTGCACATTGAGGAATAGTTTACCAGGGTATATTGATATCATTTTGTATAATTTCACTTAATATTTATTTGCAGCACAAAAGTATACTGTTGATTACCGTATTTGCCGGCGATAAGGCCGCAGTGTTTTTGGAAGAAAAAATATCAAAAAGTCAGGATGCGGCCTTTAAGCTACAACAACAAAATTCAGTGGTTAAAACATCACGTCCATTTGCACATATGGGACTATGAACGGTAGGGATGATATAGACTACGGTACAGGACAATTCTAGAATAACTCCACGCAACTTACCGACAATTTTATGTTGCATAGTTGACATGAAGACAACAAAAAAAAGGAAAACTTATTTTTCTAATAAAATCTGCCGATAGATCTAGATCTAAGTCTGTACCATTACATCGCCAAAAAGTTTTAAAAAAGGACAGGCCGTTACTTATGGAGCTAGCTGCCGCTCAACGCAATTGCGCAGGTCGAAAAAACGCTATCTGAATAATAGGAACTCGGGTGTTATATGCTCTGGCTCCTAACCATTAGGAGCCAGAGCATATAACACTGAGTTCCCATAGGACATATATTTATTCAGATGGTCATATCTCAGCCAATACTTAACATATTTAATTAGTTTTCGACATTTGGACATTATTTTTGATGCTCTTTCGGAAAATGAAGAAAAAAATTGAGATATTCTAAAAATAGATTTTTATGACGTCACAGCTTCGGTACTCTATTTATGTTTTCATCTTTCATTCAATAGACATTCTATTCTCACCGGTCAATGAGTTACAGTAATATGTTTTTTTTTAATCTTTGATTCATCAGACAATGGATGTTGACAACTTTGTTTGGGAGCAGAACATCCTGGATGTTTTGATGAGTGAGAAGAAAACTATTATTGCACCCATGCTTCAGTCTACTACGTACTACTCTAATTTCTGGGGAGGAGTCACATCTAAGGTAAGTCATACTCAATACATCATATTTTATATATCCTACGTCAAAGTGTCATAAATACATTTATGCGTTTTTATGAATGTGTGTGGAGGCGGAGTCAGATTTTGTGAAAGGGGAATTGAATCGACCAGCCAAGCAATGCAGCACTGCAGGTATTTTTTTCTTTATATTTTAGAATTACCTGAGATCATTGTGTGAGATCATTTCGATCATTTAAACCCCTCGCACCATAATAAAGGAGGGGGGGGGGTAGATGAAGAAGGAAAGGAGAGAATTATTGATGAAGGTGCTTACACAATGCTGGTCAACTTTTTATAGAGCAAATGTAAGCATGAAAGATAGATAACACTTGCCTTCTTGGCAAGCAAATATTAGAGTATTTTGATAGAACGAAATATAATTGGATGTTTTGGGAAGAGTTACATATGTAAATTCAAAGGGAGAATCAATGTTATTAGAGAGAATGATATCAAAATATAGTTTGACTGTTACTCCGCAAGTCAAACAAGAGTGGGTGAAAAGAAATATACAATTTGTCTGTTTTGTGCGTACTTGAGTTTTTTCTGTGTCTCCAAACATGCACTAATTTGAAGAAGAAAATATCAGCAGCATGGACAAATATGAAGTGTTTGCTTTATTTAATGAATGTTTGATTTAGTTTGTGCATCCACATATCATTCCTTGCTCCCTATGTTCTGTAATGCATGATAAAGTACAGTGTAGTATGACCTTGTACCGTATTTACATTATAGAAAACTGAAATACCCGACCTTGTACAGAATATTCTGAAGAAAATTGAAAAACAAGTAAAGCCTGTCATCATCAGCCAGAGTTGGCCAAATAGCCCGCTATTTCTGATCAAGGAAAGTAGCCAGATCACGGAGTAGCGGGCTGTTTGGCCGGTGAAGACGCAAATAGTGGGTTATTTGGTCGGGAGATCTTCCCAAGATATCTTGCGCTAGTTTGCAAATTAGCCCGCTATTTGTGGTCCGTTTTCACCAGCCCGAAGACTCGCACTATGCGCGAACACTGAGCAAATTTCTCAAGCTAATTTCTTGAGTTTGAGTTTCGAGCTGATAGAGACGCGGTTTGTTACTTCAGGCTAATTTCCCGTATCACAAAATAGCGAGCTATTTGGCCAACTCGGGCTGATGATGATAGACCTACAGCTGACAGGAGGGATTCCAGTGAATGACAAATTGATATGGATATCTGTCGAGTTGTATTTTCTTTTTTCATGCAAGAAGTACATGTTTTTTTATATAAAAAAGACTGAACTTTTTATATATCTTTCCACATACCTTTGCAAACGAGAAGTATTCAAACGTAAGTATAGTGTACATGTAGTATCAAGATTTTGCTGATGCAGCAGGCCTAGAGATTTCTACCAAATGTCAGGGCTAATTTTAGATTCAGGCCACTTACATACCAGTATTGTCATTATTGAATTATGAGCGAAGCCGACATGATTTAATATGATCAGAAAGGGTATACACTATACAGGTATATCAATATATATATTGTCACAGTCCATTTTATGCAATTTGTCTTACTAACTTCACAGAATGTGCAGAAATGTTTTTTCCACCCTTAAAGGTACTATGTCCCATTTGCAGGCCAAAAAAATGAAAAAGTTAAATTCCAACTGCATTTGAAAGATAATACTAATTTAGAACTTCCCTAAAAAAGGTGGGGCTTGAAAATGTCTTCAAGTTGGAAAATAACGACTATTAGTTGTCAAATCGACTTTAGGGCTATAGAGCCCGAAAGTAATAGTCTTGATTTTCAGACAATTGTACCGAATGGTCGTACGTTTTATGCTGCGCAAAGATTCAATCAGTTTAATCTTGGCCATCACAAGAAGTGGGTTATTGATGTAGACAAATGCTCATGTACCCTTTACAACTCTTTTCATGTATGTTATTACCAAAGAAGAAAAAAAGCCAGTCAGTCACTCAATAGTGTCTGACAGTAAAGTCTAGCAAGTAAACAGGTTTCTTTGCATAATTTGAATATGAGGACACTGCTAATGTTTAAATTTCACAGATAGGACATACATGACATATTCATAATTCCTGCAAAGTTCTACAGCATTTGAGGTTGGCTGCAAAAGGGACATAGTACCTTTAACTTGCTCAATTTAGTGTAGTACAACATGTAGAGCTATCTTCTTGCACCATAGGCCTACTAGGCAAAATAGGAAATTTTGATAATAAATAAATTAATGAAATGAACAGTATGGTAC
The DNA here is from genome assembly GCA_035222895.1 of Strongylocentrotus droebachiensis. Classification (NCBI taxonomy): domain Eukaryota; kingdom Metazoa; phylum Echinodermata; class Echinoidea; order Camarodonta; family Strongylocentrotidae; genus Strongylocentrotus; species Strongylocentrotus droebachiensis. The sequence continues at coordinate 39,981 of JAVYIG010002594.1, read as the reverse complement.
TTTCCAGAAATAATCCTTTTTCTTTTACTTACACTCCTTCCAACTAACAGTTTTACAAATTGAAGAACCTTGGGAAGTTAAACACGTTGTTTTGAATAAATCTCTGAATGACATTGAACTTCTGTCCTGTGTCTGACCTGTGTTGAATTTCTATTTCTCTACATATCCATTTTATTTAAAAAGCACAAACACATGCATGCAGAGACTCTCATTATATTGGACTATGTCTGATTGTTTCCAACTGAGAGTCTCGTCGTTGAACTTTGTCTACCCCTAATAATTAGTTTTCTCTTAGGGCTCTCTCTTTCTCTCTCTCTCTCTTTTCTTCTTCTCTTTTCCCTCCCTTTTTTCATCTATCTCTTTCTCTTTGCCCTCTAAGAAATGTCTTTTTAATCTCTCTCTGACTTTCTTTGACTTTCTTTTTTTCTCACACATCTCTTCCAGTCTCATTCTTATACTGTGGGCCTACTCTTTTATACTCCCCCCCCTCTCTCTCTCCCTCTCTCTCTCTCTTTCTCTCTCTCTCTCCCTCTCTCTCTCTCTCTACCTGTCTCTCTCTCTCTCTTTCTCTTTTTCTCTCTCTCTTGGTGTCTTCCATTTTCTCCCTGTTTGATGTTTCCTTCTTATTTTATATCATTGCCACTTCAGCTGAATAAAAAGCGTGGTTGAAAAATATGTAGAACTTGCTTTCCAATGGGAAAGTCACATTTTCTGCTGCAAAAGAAAATATTAGTGAAGCAGAAAATGTTAAGAAAACATAGAAAGGATTGAAAATAGAAAAAGCAATCTACAATGTAGTTTATGTTTATGATGTCATGGTTACAATGTTATTGTTAACACATTTTTGCAACTGCTAAAATCTATCGCATATGATGCTTTGTTTAAATGCTAACACGTATGAATCCACTCAAAAGACAAGGCATTATGAAGTGGTACTACATGTTGTTGATTCCTAAAATTAGTTTAATTTTGTGTAGAATAAAGGAATTTACAAGGTCCTTAGACTTGGCAATATTAATGAAGGGTCAGAAACATGAATTTATAGTTGTATAGTTATAATTTGCTTGTAATAACTAATGTTGCAGTTTTTAAGTAGAGATTGCTTTGGTGTTAGTAACTGATTCAGTCTGATTACAGTCATTAGTGCAGAACATAAAGAAACAAATGTGTTGGCCCCAATTTACATTGTGGCACACAAGATTGTTCTAATCACAGAAATATAAATTCTCTGGTCTAATCATGAGTGATGCATTTATGGTGATACTTTGTGAAATTTAACCCAGTGTACATTTTGAGACAGACAGAACTTGACTTTAGAATAGAACACTTTATCCTGACATAAATCATAGTTATGGATACTTCCGCATTTATCCCAGGGCCAGACACCTGTTGTTTGGTATCATATCATTATTAAATGATGCTAGTTATAGGGTAGCTTTATCCAGGAGAGGTTTCTTTGTTATTGAAATATTAGCGAGTGGTTATATAACAGCATATTTTAAAAGTCAGATATTCCATGTAACAAACATAGTTAATATATTATTGTGCAGGCAATCAAGATAACTTCATGAATAGGTTGATAGAGTACTGGTGGAAATCAACCAACCACCAGACCTGTAATAGAGACTGTTATCGGTGTTGAAAGTCATTGCCATCTGTTAGATGCAGACTGATCTCTGTTGTGTAGTACAGTTTTTTCCATCAGGACTGGTTGATTGATTGATTGCCCCATTCTATCTAGAACTTATAAATATCAAACTCAGTCCAATTTGACCTCTATCTTGTGACCTTTAACCCCAAAACTCCATTACTCTGTTCAGACTGAAGAGAAATTCAATATGAAATCTGTATAAAGAAATGTTTTTAAAACTTTTTATAAACAGTCATTGTACATGTGGTATAGCAGGCATGCATAGTTTTGAAGGGTTAAGTTGATATGACGATTGGCCCATTATCAGTGCACGCTCGAGATAAGCCCGCCCACTTATATAAAATATAATTCTCGTACAATACTACATTTAGACCAGATCTGGACTTTGATACTTAAAGGGATCGTTTAACAATGTTAAATCTGAGATACACGGCCCTACGTGTTATCAGTGTCTGTGATATGATGTAATATTTGATCCCTAAAAAATTGCGCTTCAAAATGATCAAGAAGTGCCTCAAAAAAGTAAAAAATCTTTGAGCGACCGGTTTTACCATACTCGTTTTCCCCAATAGACTGTAGTGTTATGAAAACCGTCAGGCGAACGGTTTTCAAAATTTGTAATTCCAATCATAAATATCTTGATAATCAGACAGGCGATCGGCTTGTAAAAGTCATGGGGTTCCTGACTGACCTAAAGGTTTATAATTATCATTGCATCATGAGCTAAATCCAGAATATGTTTTCAGAATCTGAGACAAAGTTACCGGATCCCTTTAAAGCCTGCCTGCACTAGTTTGGCCAGGGGATTAGACCTCCCTGCATGGTCACTGACAGGTGGTTATCTCATTAAATCAGCTCTCAATTAAGGGGGATCATGGGGAACCAACGGGCAACGCTTAGGCATTGTTTGCTATATAGAGGGCGCAAGTACAGTAGTTAAAAGTAGTGCAGTCCCGCTTTAAATGAGTTTTTGTTAGAACATGCCTTTTGCAATACAGCATTTCGTTATACAGAGTTCAGATTAGAATCAAAGTTATTTAATACTTACCTTTAACTGGATGGTTCTTTTGTAGACATACAATAAATTTGGGATGTCTGAATGGGTGAGGGGAGGGGCAAGGGGGGGGGGGGTTAAAAGTATCCATTACTTACACTGTTTTATTTCATCATCTTTTCTCTCCATCTGCTCAGCAATATATTGAGGTTCTTGTTTGGGATATTTCATATAAACATGTGTAGTGGGCTACTTAGTACGGGTTTGAAATCTGCAATCTGATTTTATGTTAGAACAAAGTCTAAAAAATATTTTGTTTAACATTACATTTGCAGATAGACTTAGGCCATTTAAAAAAATATACATGTTTAGCATTCCCGCCCGCTTCCTTTTTGGGGGCCGCCTCCATTTTTTTTTTTTTTTTTCAACCATGAAAAACACTGCTAAAATGGATCTATTTCTGATTTTAAAAAATATTTTAAAAAATTGCCATCTTGAAAAATAGCTTGACTGTCATGGAAAATGTACCGAGCGGCCATTTTGAAAGAAAAAAAAGGGCCTCCTTCCTATTTTTCCAAAAAACAAAAGGCTAAACATGTTTGTGTTTTTATTTGGCCTTACATGAGATATATGTCATTGACTTGACCCCTGGTAATAATGACTGCATGTACATGTACTTTAGAAATTAAACTTGAGGTTCAATATTAGATTACTCTTTCACAGAAAACCCACATGATTGTCACATGTGGTCCTGATGAGAAATAGTTTATGCCTCAAATGTTCATAACAACATTAAATTGTTGTCAAATGCAGACAGATTTTAGGATTCTGCTACAAGAATGGCAAACATTCACAATTCATTAAATGTTTTGAAATCATACTGAGATTAGATATTTGAAACAAAGTTTTCTAGTAGTACTGTACTTGTACATATTGAAATTATTAACATATTTATTCTCTCTTTGATTACAGGGTTTTTACAAGCGTACTAAGGAGTATGTGAAGATAGTAAAGCGTAATGTGACTGGAGTTTTCAAGGTTCCTATGGTTCATTCTACCTATCTCATCAATCTCAATCATGAAGCTACAGATAAACTCACCTACAAACCTCAGAAAGACTACGTTCAAGATCTAGATGATATGCTTACATTCGCTCATTCAGCCAAGAAAGCAGGTAAGAGCTATCAACCTTCTAATATGATCAACCAATCAGTGGCCAGGTTATAGTGGATTACAGATCAACTTCTGCACTGTAAGCCAATCAGAATCTATGTTATTATTGAATGTACGGATAAAAACATGAATCTTGATTTATGAGTGTTGTAAATAATATTGCACTTGACTTATGTCACAAATGCCTATTTGAAATACATGTAATGTTATAGGTGAGACCTGTGCATATTCCCTGTTCCTGCATACATAGCTTTACTTAGGATTGCCTATATACCGGTAGAGCTTTTAAAAAGAGATGGTCATCAGTTTCCATGAGCAGAAGGTCATAATTCACTAACACCAGACTTAGTGGAAATATCATTGATGGGTGTACAAGTCCTACACACAGCAAATCCATAGTCCCATCAAGACATACCCCCGCCCCCCAACTCAGTGTTATTTAGGGTACACATATGCATGTTCCCTCCTTTTGAAAACACCCCCCTAAGTTTGATGTGTAAAGTCAATACGGGTCAATTATTTTGTGTGTTAAGAGCCGGACTTTGCTGCGTGAAAAGTACCCCTTTACCGGACATTTTGGGAACACGCATGAGGTCCCTCTATTCACGAAGTGGGGGAGGGGGGCAGGGGAAATACCCCCAGTCTCTCAGAGAGTCTTTGGTTGAGAAAAATGTAATGATAATGACTTTACCAAAATTGAAAATACTTGATGAAAACAAGAATTTGTTCTCTAATAATTGATATTATATACCTACATACTCTGAGCCATTTTAGAAATAGAAAAAAAGGAGTTCTACTACTTGTCTCGGGGGATCTCAACTCAATTGAGATGTACAGGAGAGTAGGAAATGACATATATGCCCAATCCTGAAGGTAAGATGGTGGGGTCACTAACCAGTAGCTAACGTTGCCTTCAAATGCCCTAGAGCATGCCCTATGGAAGTACATACACATTGTATTACAATCAAGCTCATATACAGTATGTTAGCTCCAGATTGTGGCATATGTGAGATTCACACGGCAGTCCGCTAGCTTTAAGTTTATCGTTGTGGTTTTACACTTTGAAGTTATCTTGTAGTTAGGGACCGTATGGATGCACTCATAGCTATCATAGCTACGAAACTATAACTCAACGTTACAAACCACAACAGATATTAAATTTAGCGATAAATATGGGCAGCAGGTGGTCATCACTCAAAGTTTAGTTCCTCGTGGATTCTGCTAAACTTAGAGGTTACAGCAGTTGTAGTTAAAATGAATGCTTTCTTCTGCTTGTTGTTAACTTTGAATGCTCATTGTTTCAGTCTCGTGTGAACCCTTGTTAGTTTCACTGGATTGTTGTTTTCATCTTCAAGTTTTTAAAGACTTAGTTTAAAACTACAATCGTGTGAACATAGCTATATGTAGCTTCTAGTTTCCATGCTGGAGGGCATGTGACAGTCTGCCTTGACCCTACCAACCCGGAACTCTCATAAGGCGTGTCTGCACTATCTCGAGATTGCCAAATATCCAGCTATTTGAATTATCCCGATCGCAAACTATCCAGCTTATTTGCGTCTTCATTAGACCGAAGTAGCAAATTAGCTGGATAGTTGGTCGGGATAATATCCCAAGATATCTCGGTCTAGTTTGCGGTTTTCCGTGTTTACTAGTTGTACTAGCGCGGCGCTGAGCCTCAAGGTCAGTGCGGTGAGCGGTATAGATCGCATACTGTGCGAGGAAAACCGGAAATCGTTGTGCATGATGGGATCGGGATATTTGACTCCGTACTTCGGTCTAATGAAGACGGTCGCAAACTATCCCGCTAGTTCGGAAATAGAAGGATATTTTGCAAACTAGACCGAGATATCTTGGGATATTATCCCGACCAACTATCCAGCTAATTTGCCACTTCGGTCTAATGAAGACGCAAATAGCTGGATAGTTTCGATCGGGATAGTTCAAAATAGCTGGATATTTGGCAATCTCGAGATAGTGCAGACACGCCTATACAGTATGGGGTTTAGAAAGTGGTAGAAAACAAAAACTTTCATACAAGTTGTGTTTGTCATTATTCCTTTTACATGCATACTGGGTGTTACTGATAGATTGGGAAATCAAAATTTATGCTGTAAAAGCAAACATAGATCAGTGTTGCAACTAAATGGAGGGTCTACATTAAAATTGAGGTCATATTGTGTATTTGTACATGTACATGTACAGTGGCGGATCCAGGGGGGGGGCACAGGGGGCACGTGCCCCCCCGACCAAAAAAAATATGTTAAAATCAGCCCTAAATCCGCCCAAAATACACAGAAAAACAGGGGCGTGCCCCCCCGGCCAAACATTTTTTTTTTTTTTTTTTTTTTTAAATTAAAAAAAAAAAAAAATAGCCAATGGCTGACCTAAAAAGGTGACCTTACCCCCCCCCTAACGAAGCAAAATGTCAAATTAAAAAATTTCGTGACCTAAAAAAAAACAAAAAACGTGTCCTCTGACCCCCCCCCCCCCCCCCCCCCCCCCCCCCCCCCCGCTTATTCAGCGGCTGGCTGAGTCGTTGCGATTTTTTGGGACTAAAAAATATTTTAAAAGTGTCTGCTTACCCCCCCCCCCCCCCCCCCCCCCCCGCTTATTCAGCGGCTGGCTGAGTCGTTGCGATTTTTTGGGGGACTAAAAAAAAAATATATATGTTCTCTTTCCCACACGGTGCCCCTCCTTGTGCCCCCCCGGCAAGAAATTCCTGGATCCGCGCCTGATGTAAGTGACCAAGACATCAACGTTTGATTTAGTTCATATCATGTAAGCTGTAATAACTTTTCTGAATTTTGCTCTCTCTTTTTGTAATTGATATACGCACCATGTTGTCCATTGCAGGTAAGTTTATCCCTACCGTAATTAACGGTGTATTAACCGCACCTATTTGCCGCCGAAAAAAATTCAAAGTCGGGGGGTGCGGTTTATACACGGTACACCAAAACAAAACAAAAACTCACCACTCGGAAACTTGAACAACACTCAAATTTGTCTGTCATCTTGGTTTGAAAGTAATCTTTCTGATTTCAATATGTAGTTGATAATAATAATTCCTCCAATTTTTCTTCTATATCACGGCGTACCACAAGGTTCTATCCTAGGTCCTCAACTGTTTTTTAAGTCGGCAAAAAAAAAGTCGTCAATTTTTTTTTTTTTTTTAAATTAATTACGGTAATCACCATTCTAAACCTGACTGTGGACTCTATGGAAGAGGGTCTTTTGACCTCACATTTGACTGTACATAGCTGGTTTGATCTAAATAAGAAAGTTTCCCTGGTGTTAGGGCTGTAGGGTGTACATGTATTACCGGGCTGGGTATCAATAGATGATGAGACATTAACTGCATTTACACTACAAAACCAAAAAAAATGGATTTTTGTGACATTCCTTGTCTCTAACATGACCAAAAATCGAAAAATCCACCTCTGGAGTGTGGTTTTTTGAAACACCTGCCAAAGTTTCGCCGATTTTTGCAGTGAAAATACAATTTTTTTGCTCACGTGACTCTCCTCGTTTCTGTGCTACATGTAACGCGTGCAGAGCCCTGACGAGTTGCACATGCATACTTTTCACCTAAATATTGGTATGAGCAAACTTTAACACTTTTTTTATGGATTTCTCCAGTAGCGTAAAGAGAGTGTAGAGAGAGAGAAAGAATAGATAAGTTTTCCAAAAAGGACCCTCTTCTGAACGGCATAAAGTTTATGTCAAAATATTTGATAAAATTCTAGCCAATTTTTTTTTTTTAAATCAGAGTGTGAAATCAATGTCGAGGAGAATACTGGTATATTTTTTTCACAAGATAGCTCCTTTGGCACTATATCATCTGTGAAGCTAGGGCGTGTGCTACGATGTAATAGACTAAATGTACAGTACATGCAGTTCCTTGAAAAAATGATATCTTCATGAATTATGAAATCCAAGTGTACCACGGTTACAGGAAAACATACATTCCTATTCTGTTTACGGTAACCCATCGTTTAAATTTGACTGAATGACAGCTGAACTGAAAGGTGGTTTCTTTTAGAAAGGATGATTAAATCAATCAATACAATGATTTCAATCCATTGATTTATGTTTTGACAGCAATATGTTTTTTTATTTCCTATATATAATCATATCATTTGTTGTAGTTATTTTGAATGTATCCTTGAATGTTTTCAAATACATTTTTAAATTGTAAGCATGAAAATCAGCCTAATTGCAATGACCTAATTTTCCATCCTCCTTTCCAGATTATGTACACATTTTCTGATATCTTTACTTGTCAAGTATCATTTCTTTGTGATCTCAAAACATCAAGCGTTGAATTTGTTTACAATCTGTCAGGAAGTAGGGATTTTATTTTGAATCATTACCAGAACACAAATCTACTTTGAAAACATTGTAGCTTTAGCTGATGTTTCCTGTTTTCACTTAGCAACCAGTTGCCATGTTACACAAAAGGTCAAGGTGTGTTCCAGGTCAAGCCTTCAAGGTCAGACACTCCCTAACTTAAAAAAAAAAATGGGCAAACTTGCCCCAGACAAAGTAAATCTATGCCATCAGAAAAAATGCCACGTTTGCATGAATTGCAACAGTAAAATCAATTTTTAGATACCGGTAGTTTAAAGTAGCGGTAAGCAAAGTTCAGACCGATATAGCTGGTGTTGTCATCAATTTGTTTACATGTGCACCTAGTGCTAATTGAGGAGTTTAGCTCTGTATGATGTCAATTGCATACTACTAGTGTTGTGTAAAATAACTGAGTATTACTGAGTCAGCATCTCTCCAGGCTTGTACCAGGCACCAGTTGAACGTCCTACAATTGACAGGAAAACAAACTGTGTTTACCATAAAGAAATGTAGACATTTAGCTTGGCAAAATTTAATGGCATGACAAAAAAGAAGTGTCCAGAGCGTAATTTTAAGTCTTAGTAGTTACTAGTTCCTGATGTCAATGAATAGAAAGATTTTATTTGAATGAAAGTTTAGGTAATATCAAGCTTAAAGAGCAAATCCACTCCAAAAATAACTTACTTTCATTAGAAGCAGAAAAATCAGATGAACATTTAAAAAAAAGTTGAGCAAAATCAGATTTAATAAGAAAGTTATGAATTCTTAATGACAGGAAAAACAAAACTTTGAAAAATCACAAGACAAATTGGCAACTCATTCATGAGTCTGTGACGTCATTGCCCCACTATCCACTAATTGTTTTTTGTCCACATGGCTTGTAGAAGTATTTATCATTATTATGACTGCTAAGAATAGAATGAAATCTGAGAAGCTTTAATTATGGTTGAAAATGGTAAATATGTAACAAAACAGGACTTTCTACTTATAGGGTCCTAATTATGCTTTGGGTTGCCTACATTTTGTTTTGAAGTTTGAGCTACATCGTACATGTAGGCTTTGAACCTCTAAAGCACCATCAATGCTTACATTTACATCTGCATCATCCTTGCTTTATATCAACAAAAGCTTGTTTTTTATCATTATTTTTACCCAAAATACTGGCACCTGTGTGCTTTGGGAGTGATGGAGGTAAAGTGTGATGAACTTGCATATATGATCATGTATACAGTGTGACTCCAAGGATGCACACTGTTCATGATGACATGGACAGGTTCAGGTTATTACCAGGGTTCTAGACCTGACTTTGGAATCTGATGAGTCATAGACTAGACTCTAATGTCAAAGGTCAAACTCAATTCTGCTGCCACATCATCTAGTGATCACGTGTCTCACAAGGCCTCTCTTCATGTGACCGAAGTTGCAAAATAACCCTCTATTTTCAGACTCTGGATATTTTCCCTGACGCTCAAAATTGCGTCCTCACCAGACTGATACGCTCATCACAAAATACAATGTAGATGAATTGAAGACGGGCGCAAATTAGCCTACTATTTCCCGAATAGCGGGTTATTTTGGAAACAAGACCAATATTTCTCTGTATATTTTCTCGACCAAATAGCCCGCAAATTGCAACTGCGGGCTAATGAAGACGCAAATTACCTGGCTAATTTGAGATGGGGCTACCGTAGTTAAAAAAGCGGGTTATTTTCCAACTTCAGGCTGATGAGGACAAGCCTACAGAGTCAAGGACTTGTTTTGGGGTTGTTTTTCTGATGCCATTTAGGGTGATTGTTTTATTCAGGGTGGAACTATGCCTGGAATATGAAGCAAATATTTGTTGAAATTGTCATATCTAGGTCAGGTATTCCACCCCACCTTGTGAAAAAATGGATATGAGATACATTGGAAAATATGAAATTGATTTTTCAGGAATAACTTTGCTAATACTCAGAAAGATGATATCTGTTTTAAAGTTAAGATTGTCAAACATTTCTGATATTTTTGATCCACTAGAGTAGTAATTGTAAACATTTTATATTCTGTAACTTCTGGTGATTATAGGTATATGTACATTTAAATATAATGTTCCATAACTTTTCTCTTTATTGCCAGTGCTTTTGAGAGGAACTTACTGGAGGTACATTAACAGCGTGTCTACACACAAAACAATTTATCCCGAAACTCTATAACGAAACGTCGTATAAAGAATCATCGGATAAATTTCAGAGTGTCCACACACAAAAAACGTCGTATAAATAATCATTGTATAAATTCCAGGATGTCCACACACAGAAGAAAGTAATCCTGAAACTCTACAGCGAAATGTCGTTAGGTGCGCAGTTTGCTAGTGCGATCATGAAATGGAAGCGGAAATGAGAGGTCTGGTCTCCTTTCGCTCGAGGTCACGTTAAGCCCCGCCCAGTTAGTTACACTAGTTACACTAGTTACGTCCACACACAACACCTTCCGTGATTAGGCGTGATTCTTTATTGAGTTTTGAGTTCTAGTTCGAAACGATGCCCAAACCTGCGTTTCATTATATCGTTAGTGAGCGTCCACACACACAATTTCATCGTAAAACTATCGCAAAACGGTATCACTATCGCGAAACGGTATAGCTAATCACGCCTAATCACGGAAAATGTTGTGTGTGGACAGGGGGGTAGATGTCTCTTGGCTTCTCCATGATAAAATGGGAAAAAGAAGAGACATCATTTGTTCTACAGCTGTTTCTTGACTATTTTACCTGCTTGGAAGAAATTCCTTGAATACCTTTGACCGCCCATCATGGCACCTGGATGATAGTTCCCTAATTTATATTTAAAAAACAGATGTACACTCCACATGTATGTTTTAGGTCCTCTGTTTTGTCTCGTGTAAGGGTGCGTTTATTGGGTCTTGCCACTAGATATGTACATATCGTACCCCACTATCATACCCCACTATCGAACCCCACTATACGAAAGTGATTTGCGGGATGTCGCGTTTATTGTCTCTTCACGATTCAAAATAAAGGCCCTGTGTCTGCGCAGCTATTTTTAGCCGGGAAGCAGACAGTTTCTCGGAGGTCAACTACACACACATGCTTGTACACAACACATGGCGCGAGCTAGCCTCCGAACCTGGGTGGTCCGATTTGTATGTGGGGTTCAAAACAGCTTTGCGTTTATTACCTCTCAGAAACGTGATTCTGGCTGTATGTCACATACAAAACACACCTTTTTGCGTCTTTAGATATGCCCATATCTAAAGACCTTTAAAAAAGGCTTTGCGTTTATCACCTTCTAAATTTGCCTGAAAGACGTTTGAGAAACCTGATTCTAGTCAAAAATTTGGTCAATAAACGCAACCTATGTTGTATGATCTCTTACTGTAGTGCCAGCTGTGAACATGTATATAGGCCTATGTAATATTTGTTGTACTCCTGCTTTTGGTGGCAAAGATTGTCTGCAGTCAATGTCAAATCTTTGAGTTTGTGGTCTTCAACATAGGCAGGCAGTGGCATAGTATGGTTCCAGCTATTGAGGGGGCAGCTTAAGAAAATACAAGAGAAGAAAAACAGGGATTTGGGGAAAAGGTTTTGGATGGCATGGTATCATCTTTAATATTCATCCTCCCTCCCCTCACCCCTCTCCCCCAGTCTCTTTCTTTCTTCTTCTTTTTTGTTTTGTTGCCGGGAGGGGGGGGGGGGGTAGTTATACACTGTAGTAATAGGATTGTAAGTGAAGTGGGACCCCATAGCACACAATGCAGAGCTTCAACAGAATATATTTCACAGTGAACTGATAGTAAGGTTTGACATATTGATCTAATTGAATCCATGTCACATCCTGTCCTAACAAACAAAACATAGACTGGAATACTGACCTTCCTGTGTTGTGTTTACACTTAATTTAATCATCGATCTAGCGTCATGTGTGATAGGTACTACTTGTAAATGTATTCTCCAAACATGTCACGACTATCATGAATTGCCATGTGTAAAGTGTTACGTGTGAAGGACTAATATAGTTGAGGAAATATATCAGGATTAAATAAATTAGGGTAATGAAATAAATAATTTATCTCAAAACCATCCCTCATACAGACTAATCCTCTTCCCCCTCCCCCCCCCCCCCTACATCATCTTCTCAAAAAAGAAGAAGAAGAACAGATGTTAGACACAAAACTAGAAACCATTCTCTGTCTCTCTCTATGACCCCGTTCTCACTCACTTCGTTGGAGCGCTCTAACTAAGACCCGCTCCTCAGGAGCGGTTCTTAGGTGAGTGAGAATGCTCAAAGTGGTCCAGGAAGCGGACTTCTGGACCGCTCCAGAAGTCCACCTTCCGAGGTGGTCTTGAGGAGCGGGTCTTATTAAGAGCGCTCCAGAGCGCTCTAACGTGCAATGTGAACGGAAAGCGTACTTTGAGCGGAAGTGAGCTAGTGACGTTGCGTGCGAAACATGTAGTACGGTACATACGGTTTGGATTCCGCGCGCGAAAAAATTGACCCGCCTACCTGAGCTGCCATAGCAATAAGACCACTTTGACTCGTGGAGCGGTTTGAGCCATAAAAACTGCTCGGAGTGTGAACGCTCGCAAACCGTTCCTCAAGACCCGTTCCTCTGGAGCGGTCTGGAGCGGTCTAACTTGGAGCGCTCTCAAAGTGAGTGAGAACGGGGTCTATTTCTACCTATCTCTTTGGCTGTTTTTTCTTCATTTCCTCTTTCTCCTATTCTATCGTAATAGGGACTCACTGAACAAAAGTGAGAGTTACATTTATAGTACTTCTGGCCTTCTGTTTATACAATCATGCTTCTAAATCCAAAGTCAGAAGTTCAAGTGCTAGTTTCAGATGTGTGCAGGAAAGTACTGTACCTAGTCTTGAGAACAATACCTTGTGATTCTTCTCCTGACATGTAAGTTGTAAATGGATTCGCACTACCTTCAAAATCTAATTATACCTTATACACATTCTCGTAGTCTGAGGGTGCGTTTATTGACCAATTTTTTGCCTAGAATCAGCGTTTCCAAACGTCTTTCAGGCAAATTTTTAAGGTGATAAACGCAAAGCCTTTTTCAAACGTCTTTAGATATGGGCATATTGTAACACGTTTTGAATGTGACATACAACCAGAATCACGTTTCTGAGACATGATAAACGCAAAGCTGTTTTGAACCCCACATACAAATCGGACCTTCTCAGGTCAATTTCCGGTTCGGAGGCTAGCGCGTGCCATGTGTTGTGTCATGTTGTTGTACAAGCATGTGTGTGTAGTTGACCTCTGAGAAACTGTCTGCTTCCCGGGCCAAATGGCGCAAAGCAGCTGCGCAGAGAGGATTCCTTTATTTTGAATCGTGAAGAGACGATAAACGCAACATCACGCAAATCACGTTCGTATAGTGGGGTTCGATATGTACATATCTAGTGGCAAGACACGATAAACGCACCCTGAGATCATCACATCAACATCTTCCAATCCCAAGAAGAAGAGTCGCCTGTGGTGAGACAGCTTTCATGGCTGAAGCGTCCTTTCTGTGGAACAAATTACCATTGGAGTTGAGAACTACAACATTATTAGAGAGTTTCAAGTCTAAGTTGAAATCCTACCATTTTATGGCATTGCTTTACATGCGAATATGGTACTTATTTGGACTTATCTATTTATCTATTTTTCCTTGTTTGCCTCGGAATAAAAGATTTTCGGAAAAGTGATATTTCCTCATAGCCATTTTCATATTTCAATGTCTTTGTTGACAGAGTTCCCTTAGAACCTAGCTTCCAGAGATTAATCACTCTCTGTTCCTGTGTACTCCCTCTTTATCCTTTTTGCTGCCACATCACCAGAAATGCTACATCTTATCTCTTACTATGAAGATTGCATCCAAAACTTTAAGTTCAAACTTGAAGCTTATCAAGCTTTACAAATAACACTTTGTCCATCTTTTTATCATTGATATATTCATGTAGATATAGAAATCCTCTATTTTTTAATTAACTTTTTAAAACCCAAGAAATGCTTTACTCACATGAAAGTGAAAGTGGCTAAAGAATCATATGAAAGTTGTATAATTTTGCCTTAGTTATGAGTACCGGTAAAGATTAATACTGATAGCTGGTAAATCATAAACAGATTTCAAGCATAAGTTTCCTCACTCTGAATGTTTTGATTGAAAGAAGATGGAATTGAATTCAGACTTGTTTTCCTCTGAGACATAAGGGAACAATATCACTTCCAATCCACGCCTGATCTTCATCTCTGGATTTAGTCATCTCCTGCTGTGTTTCATCTCGTTGGTAAACTTGGCTTTCAGGCTCACTGACATGACCTTACTTTCTGTTTTGACTTTTCTCACAGTGGGACTCCCATTGCTTATCATGCTTCATATACATGTACATGTAATGTCATTTCAGGAAGAAAAAAATTGACATTCTAAATTAAAGTCATTATTACCACCCAAGGACATAAATGTTTCGATTGGCATATTTCAAGTCATCTGGTCGTTGGGTCGGTGGTTGCGTTCCACAACCTTTCATGAAATGTAAGCGGCATATGGTGCGACCTTTCGTAGACTTACAATAGGAATTTCACAAAGTGAAAGAAGTTTATTTCCCACACATTATCCCCGACATATCGTGAATAAAGGACATGTTGTCACAAAAGTTCGGGTAACAGGACCCACCCGACCCAACACGATTACCCAATGATTCGAAGTAAAGTTTTTCAACTGATGTTAGTTTTATGTTTCCCTTCATATTATGACTACCGGTATACAATATTCACTACCCTAAACAGTGTGATCTATTAAACATTTTTCATTGTGTATTTTCAGTCATTCAATTTTTACTTCCAAACAGAGATCTTTACAAGATTATGCTAACATCGTTCCGCCCAATACATTGCCTTTCATGTCATTATTTCTATCTTGTCTTTACAGGTGTTCCCCTTATGTTTTAAACAGAGATCATTACATGGCTTGCTAAAGTATCTTAAGCCCCATATACTGACTTTCATGACTTGTTTCCCATTGTATCTTTTCAGGTATTTCCTTCTACATTACAAACAAAGATCATTATGGAGCCATGTTGTATCCTCCAGAGTCACATCACCCTCTGAAGGAAGAAGTCGAGCAGATGTTACACACCAAGCTGGAAACCATGTGTAAGTTGTAAAGACGACTGGGGCTTAGTCATGATGGCTTCATTAACAGCTTTCAGTGAATAGCAATTACATTTAATTGAAAGTATACCTATTTAATTGTGTGATGAACAATTTAAATTAGGCAAGACAACAATCACTGTGACTTCCATTTGATTCATAAGGAGAAGTTTGCTTTCAAGGATGAATGAATATATTAAAAGACTAAAGAACAGCTTATATTTATTGATATATAGGTACATACATGTAACTATACCCTTACAAAAAATGTTCAATGGTATACCAATGGTATACCATTTGGAAGTACCACTGAAAATACCATATGGATACCATTAACAAACACCATTTAAATACCATTGAGATTACGCTCGCAACGTATCATTGGCACATCACTCACCGAACACCATTGGCTTATTGGAGAATGGTGAATGGTATACGAGTGGTAGACCAGTGGTGGGTGGTTTATGGTAATTCAATGGTAGGCCAATGGTGGATGGTCAATGGTAGGCCAATGGTAGGCCAATGGTGGATGGTGAATGGTAAGCCAATGGTGGATGGCGAATGGTACGTTAATGGTAGGCCAATGGTGGATGGTGAATGGTAGGCCAATGGTGAATGGGGAATGGTAGGCCAATAGTGAATGGTATAGGCCAATGGTGAATGGTAGGCCAATGGTAGGCCAATGGTGGATGGGGAATGGTAGGTCAATGGTAGGCCAATGGTGAATGGGGAATGATAGGCCAATAGTGAATGGTAGGCCAATGGTGAATAGTAGGCCAATGGTGGATGGTGAATGGTAGGCCAATGGTGAATGGTAGGCCAATGGTGGATGGTGAATGGTAGGCCAATGGTGAATGGTGAATGGTAGGCCAATGGTGGATGGTGAATGGTAGGCCAATGGTA
This sequence comes from Strongylocentrotus droebachiensis, assembly GCA_035222895.1. Classification (NCBI taxonomy): domain Eukaryota; kingdom Metazoa; phylum Echinodermata; class Echinoidea; order Camarodonta; family Strongylocentrotidae; genus Strongylocentrotus; species Strongylocentrotus droebachiensis. The sequence goes on along the minus strand of JAVYIG010002594.1, from coordinate 23,770 downwards.
GGTGGTGAATGCAGACATGCCAACCGTTCCGATTTTAACGGAACTGTTCCGTTTTTGAAGTTTTTATAGCCCTAAAAAACGGAACGTTCCGATTTTGGGGAATTTGGCTCTCCATACATAGCATTGATCCGATCGAGTGCTGAACGGATTGCATTGCGCAAGGTGCGTGCAGCGTGCACTGATATGTACGTACAGTGGCAGCGTGTTGCTGAGCGCCACATGCACTCTGATATGTGTTTCCGTACGTAACATTTCCGTACGTAAATACTTGCGCTGGCAAATCTCGTAAGTATAATTTCTATACGTTTGCATGCGCATATATCAGCATGCATGCATTCGCTATCAGCGCACCGTATATGCATAGGGTCCCCATGCAAAGTACGTGTTTCGAGGAACCGTATACTTTGTGATTTGTCTCGGAAGAAAATCTGTCAAAATGAGCGGAACAGCAGCAAGACGAATTCAGAAGTACAAACAGGAATACAAGGAACGATTTCACAACATGCAGAAACTTAGAAGCTTCAGGGGTGTTTAACACCTGCACTGAATTCATTGTTTTGAAACTTGCGTTTCCGCGCTGATGTATAGCACAAGCGGGCGGAGCAGGTATCCCACGCCAGAGCTCCCGGGTGCTCGCCTGGCCGAAGACAGGCACAGCGGTGATCGGAAGTTGGAATCTGAATTAGACAGACATTTTGGCCCGAGTTCACAAAGCAAGGTTTGAGCTCAAACCTCCTTTTGTTTCGCCAAACCTCCTTTTGTTCTTTACAAACCAGGTTTGTAAAAAACGCGTAAAACGCGTTGTATGACGCACATAAACCTGGGTTTGTCGACAAACCTCCTTTGTGAATTCGGGCCATTGTGTGTGCGTGGCGGGGTCCGGCTGCATTGATTTAATACATGCGATGAGATACTTTTGAGCTTGCGACCAACACAAAATCGGGCTCTAATTCTGAAAAATACTTGAAATAAAGCTCATTTTGTGGTACCCATATTTAAATCTATGTCTATTATCTGCTCTGCCTCTGCCAAGGATAAATTAAAATGTGGAATTCACTTCAATCACTTTTTTGTTTGGTATGACACAAAAATTACCCATAAACTTGGGTTGAATTTTAGGGGAAATGGTCCCTAAAATAGGCTCAGATTGCACCAGAGAGCATCTGGAAACCCAGAGCTTCCAGGGCCCTAAAGCGGGCCCTGGACCCCGGCTAAAAGGACTTCGCGCTTCGCGCTCGTGATGTGCGCTTTGCGCACATAGTGTACAGATTTCTGATTTTCAAATGTTGGCATGTATGTGAATGGTATATCAATGAAAGTCCATTGGTGGATGGTGAATGGTATGTGAGTGGTAGATTAATTGTACAAAATTTGCATATTTCATATTCAAATTTTAATGGTATAAATGGTACCATTCATCTACCATTGGTGATTATGCAAATGAGCGTCCAAAAAATTATTTTTAGGTTGAATGGTATTTTACTGGTAGATGAATGGTGCCCAATGGTACGTTGCGAGAGTAATCTCATTGGTATCCGAATGGTATTTAAATGGTGTTTGTGAATGGTATCCGTATGGTATTTTCAGTGGTACTTCCGAATGGTATACCATTGGTATACCATTGAACATTTTTTTGTAAGGGTAGCAATTTGCTATTAGTTTCATGAAACGGATTTTCACTTCTATAACAGATTGCCATAGTCATAATTAGATTTGTTATAGTCAGTCAAATGGTTTATGAAACGGGCCTTGATGGATGTCGGTATTTCCACAGTAAAACGTCTTTTGATTAACTTACTCTTTTTACATTGATGTATATTTCATATGCATTTTAATTTGTAAGTTTATCTGATTTGTTTTGTTTTGTTTGATATTTAATTGTTTATCATTGTGTTTTTTTTGTCTAGTGCTTAGAGATTTCGGTGGTAAGCGCTTTATAAGCACTGTATTTATTATTATTATCATTACCTTTGAAGCACCATTCATCATACAGACTGTACACTAAAACACAATTTACCAGTCACTACCATTTACCATTAAGTAATTACCATTGAAATACCATTTAAAATTTAGTCACCACCATCAAAGTACATGTACCAATTATCATTTCATCACTATACCATTGAAACACCATTTACCAAAGACATACTGGATGTACCGCTGTAACTGGAAATTCAAATTCAAATTCAATTTATTTCCACTTTAAAAACATTAACAAATCAATAATGTATACAAATAAATAATAGTGGCGGGGTCAAACAAAGCACTACATTGGCTTGTTGAAAGTGACCCCTTGACAATTAACAAGAATATACATAACATATTATACATTGTAAGAAAAATATCAAAAAATTATTGCAGAAAAAAACTTAACAAAAACATCAAAATTTTAATTTAAAAAAAAGATAAGGAACAAAAGATAGGAAACATCAACAAAATATTATCGTTTATGAGTTCAGTAGGTGTTGTTTAACTAACTGTTTGAACTGTTTTACGGTCTTACTATATTTTAGATGATTTGGGAGGTTATTCCAAATAATTGGACCATTGTAAAAAATCGAATTCTCAGTAGTTGATATGTGGTTTAAAGGGAGGTGGATATTTTGAGCGTTTCTAGTATTGTAATTATGAATGGAACAATTCAGAGTAACATAATCATCATAAATCTTTGGAAGAAGTTTATTAGACAGATGAAACATGAAAATTGTATTTAAGGTTAATAAATCATGGATAGGTAGGATTTGCATTTTTTTTTTAATAATGGTAGAGTGTGAGATAGATAAAACAAAGAGTGTGTAATAAGGCGAATCCCACAGTTCTGTAATATATAAATTTGTTCAATATTTCTTTTAGAAGTGAAACCCCAAACAATATTACAATTATTAAAATGGGAAGAAATGAAGGCATGATATAACATTTTCAAAACAGTCTGAGGTAAGAAATTAAATCTGAATAAAACACCAATATTTTTAGATAAAATGTTACAAAGATGATTTATATGGTGGTTCCAAGATAGCTTTTCATCTACAATTACTCCTAAAAATGTTGTACTTGACACTAAGGCTGCGACGGGTAGTCGAATGCTCGAGTACCCGCACGGTTGACAACTACCGGTACTCGGGTACAATTTCTTGTACCCAAATATTCGGCCGCAAAAAAAAAAAAAAAAAAAAATGTCCAGGCCCACGCTTACCCGTGCCAGGGAGAGCGGCGTCCGCTGGCATGGTACCGTCAGTAAAAATGTTTCCCAACTCAAGCACTGTCAAACTCACCTTTCAGAAACTGGGACCAAATGTCCAGATTTGGACTTGGAGGAAAATGGATTATTCTGCCATCTTTGTTTTTTAAAACAGCATTGTTTACTGTTAGTATTCTTATTAAATCTGCGCCTTCAACTGCAACTCAAAGTAAAATTGCATGCGTTTTCAGCGAGGGATCTGAGAAACTGCCGAGTGGTATGGTAGTGGCAAAAAAATCCAAAAATTCAAAAAAATTCAAAAAAATTATAAAAATTATAAAAAAACATGGCGTCCGAATATTCGAGTATTCGCCTGTGAGCCTGGGAGTGTACTCGGGTACCTCATTACACTGTTGTGCACAGCCCTACTTGACACGAGAGTTGTCTTTTTATTTGAATAGAACAAATTTAAATCCATTGGAATTTTGGTTCTAGTTCCAAACATAATATAATTAGTTTTATTAGTATTTAATATTAACTCATTGGATTTCATCCACATACTTAAATTTATTAATTGAGTATTAATGAAATGGAATAAAGTTGTAGGATCACTGGTAAATACACTTGTCTGCAAATAAAATATAACGCAAATTATAGGTTGAACATGGTATGTCAATAATATAAATCAAAAACAAAAGGGGGCCGAGAATAGATCCTTGAGGAATTCTGAAACCTATTGTTTTAACTTGGGATTCAGCTCCATTAATAATTGTTAATTGTTTACGATCAAATAAATAACTTCATAAAAGTTCTAAAGGTGTGCCCCTAATACTGTAATATTTCAATTTTTGTAATAAAATAGAATGATTTATAAGCTGCTTTAGTAAACAATAACAGGCTGTTCAACTCTTCATGTAAGCAAATGTATAATCATGTACATCACAGAGTTATATGAGTGGGACCACAAGCACAAAACAGCAGTTACTCACGGTAAAGAGACACATATCAGATCAAAAATTACTCCAAATTGAAGAAAAAAATAAAGATCCATCATTGTTCCTGAGGACTAGGGTATTATTCCTTGCAGTTTGTCAGCTTTGAAACGTTGATCATGAAGAAAACTACGCGAAAAATAAAGCGAAATCACAGAGCAAATTGTAGTTCAAAGTATAAGGGACACCTAGGGTGCGTTTATTGACCAAATTTTTGCCTAGAATCAGGTTTCTCAAAAGTCTTTCAGGCAAATTTTGAAGGTGAGAAATCCAAAGACTTTTTTAAACGTCTTTAGATATGGGCATATCTAAAGACGCAAAAAGGTGTGTTTTGAATGTGACATACAGCCAGAATCACGTTTCTGAGAGATGATAAACGCAAAGCTGTTTTGAACCCCAACTGCCACGACCACATACAAATTACCTCAGAAAGAGCCCTCTCTATTCAGCCTCAAAACTTTTCAATAACCTACCGGCAAACATCCGATTAGACAATAGCCTGGGAACATTCGCACGTCTTATATCCCTCTCTTAAATAATACACCCCCTCCATCGTTTCTGTTATCCAAGTAATTTTTAATTAATTTTGTTTCTTTTCATCTTATTATGTTGTTATGATAATTGTTATGATTTATTTTGTATATAATTTTGTATTCGTTTACTTGTTGTGTTCAATTGTTGTTCACGGCCTTGCTGAAAAGCAGCTTCTAGCTGATAGCAGGCTTTTTAACCATGATTAAATAAATAAAATTATTTTAAAAAAATACAAATACAAATCGGACCTTCCCAGGTTAATTCCAGTTCGGAGGCTTGTGTGCACCATGTGTTGTGTACAAGCATGTGTGTGTAGTTGACCTCCGAGAAACTGTCTGCTTCCCGGGTCAAACGGCGCAAAACAGCTGCGCAGACACAAGGCCTTTATTTTTAATCGTGAAGAGATGATAAACGCGACATCCCGCAAATCACTTTCGTATAGTGGGGTTAGATAGTGGGGTTCGATAGTGGGGTTCGATATGTACATATCTAATGGCAAGACACGGTAAACGCAACCCTAGTTTTCTCAAAGTCACTACCAGTGAAACACTATTCACTATCAGACGCCAACATTGAAACACCATTCACCATACAGAATCCACCATTGGCACACCATTGAGATACCATTTACCATTGACGCTACCATTAAAACACCATTCATTTACCATTAGGTTTTTTTGTAAGGATACATTAGATAGATACAAACATTATACTAATGTACTCTACACCTTCCACCAGCATGCCAATAACCATCATACACAAGGACAAAATGTTTTGTGTTTTCTCTGTGTTTTTAATGTACAGGTGAATAAAAAACAAACAGAAAATTGTATAGCTCCTAATCCCCACAGTACATTCACATTACAACACTGTTAGTTTCTACTCTACCGGTATTTGGAACCAATCATTAAAAAAAAGTATGCCCAAAATTATGCTAAAATTATCTTCGTAAATGATATATTGAAAGCGTTGTTTATCCCTTTACTCTTTTCCAGCTGACTGAGCTTTTTATTGTTAATTATATTGTGACGCGCTCAGGGTGCACCTTTTTCCATCCTATACTTTTAGTAGATTTAATCATGTCTTCTTTTTTCTTTTTCTTTTTTTCTTTTTCAATGTTTATAGATCTATATTTCAATGTATTTTTTTGATTGGAATCAAATATAGTTCAATTTATTTGCTTTTTATTTTCTCTTGAATTTTCTTCATATATGTACAAATATGCACAGAGTTCTACTCTGTTTCTCATAGTGGCAACAAGATTATCGATTTCCAAAGACGGGTTAAAACGGATTGGGAATGTAGGATTTTGAGCGAACCAGCGAAATAATGGCATTTCTTGTGCTTTGAGCAAAAGTGCCCTAATGACCTGAATGTTTAATATCTCATAGTTTAGGGTAAATACGTGGATAAATACAAAAATAGGTGAAGGACAAAATACTTTTTTTATTCTTCATTTTTAAGGTACAGGTCAAACAAAAACATTAGGATATAATGGTGAACATTAAGATACTACATGTAGGTCTCATACAATTGATTATAGTAAGAGCATTTCTTTTGTGGAATATAGGTTTTAGAATATTTCACTCATCATGCTGGCTCTTGAAATACGCTCATCAGCTTGTGCGATACACCCTTGTATTCCATTCAATAGTATATCATTATTTACATCTCTTTGATTTACAGTGGATGATCATGTTCCCATGTCGACCTCACCGTTCATCACCTTACCAGAGCAGAAACCAGCTAATAAGATGGGTTTTGATGAGATATATCTCGTCAATCTTGAGAGAAGACCACTCAGAAGACTCAGGATGCAAGCAGCCCTTAAACTTCTCAGAATTGATTTCAAGCTAGTGAAAGCAGTTGATGGCAAGTAAGTTAAAACCTTAAACCTTGTAAAAGTTTTGTTAGATTCTGTTTTAATACCTAATGCCACGGTCACAAAAGTACGAACGATAATTTCATACGAATCTCCGTTTTTCCATAGTCTTCCAGTATTTCCATTGTCTGAAAATCGCTTGTACGGCATTCGTAGCAGTTCGTAATGGCATTTGTGACCGAGGCTTTAATCTCCAGTCTGAAACCTTTAAAATGGAATGGTTGACAAGAGTTTTACTCATATTAATTAAATCAATATAAAAGATAGCCAGCATTGTCCTTTATCTTCATATTTTGGGAGGAACATGGGTGACTAATTTTATGAAGAAACTCACTTCCAGATGTTTCAAGAGCCTTGTCAAGGGATCAAACAATGAATAAGCTGAACATGTATTTTAAGTTGGTCCATATACTACAGTCATACTTGCAAATAAAATGTTAATTACATTTACTCCTATTTGTTTGGACTTCATTTTGCATATAAAGATTTGTCAGGTAAATTATGTGTGGACATGTAGTATTGAGGTTTGTTCTGTGAAGAAAAAAAATCATCTTCTCACTTACATGTACCTATTAAAAATTAGATGGATCATCTTTACTATTTTTGTCATATATAATAATAATAATAATAATTTGTTCTTTTATAGCGCATTTCATGTCTGTTGAAATTTCAATGCGCTTTACAATTTTACAATATACATAAATATTTAAAATATAACACGATCATAAAAGGAAGATGAAACAAAAACATATTTAGAAAACAATGAAGTGCTTACAAAAAGAAAAATTATAACATTACTTATCCTTAAATACTATTGATGTGCTAATTTGAAGAGATGAGTTTTTAGTTCAGATATGAATGTTTCAATATTGGATATACAACGTAATGAGTTTGGGAGGGAATTCCATAGAAATGGTGCTATATGAGTGAAAGCCCTATCACCATATGCTTTTGTTCTGCCTCTCTTAGCTACGAGGATGTTTTGAGATGCAGAACGCAAAGACTTTGATGGAACATATTGTAAGACAAGATCAGAGAGATATTCTGGAGACAGACCATTGAGTGATTTGAAGGTTAGCAAAATAATTTTGAACTGGATACGGAATTTAACTGGGAGCCAATGTAAATCTTTGAGGATGGGTGTTATGTGTTGACATTTCTTTTGCAGGGAAACCAGACGTGCGGCAGAGTTTTGAATTCGTTGTAACTTGTTCATATCTTTATCGCAAATACCAATGAGGAGACTATTACAGTTGTCCAGAAGTGAGGATACGAAAGAGTGAATGAGAATTTCAGTTGAGGCTTTATTCAAAAATCTGCGGACTTTGCCTATTCTTCTAAGAGCAAATGATGCTTTGCGGCACACAGTATTAATGTGGCTGCGCAGAGACAGATGGTTGTCCAGAATAACTCCGAGATTGCGAACTGTCTTGGAACAATGAACTGGTGTATTATTAACAGATATTGGTAACAACTCATTCGATTTTCTAAATTTAGAAGACAGATGAAGAATTTCCATTTTACTATCGTTTAAGAAGAGAAAGTTGTGTTGCATCCACAAACGGATTTCCTGAAGACATATATCCAGTTTCTGTGTTATGTGGTTGATTTCACTAGGTTTAACAGTGATGTATAGTTGCGTGTCATCTGCATACATCATTGAAGAGAAGCCATGGGAGTGGATAATGTCCTGAATGGGAGTTGTGTAACAGATGAAAAGCAGAGGGCCAATTACAGACCCTTGAGGTACACCCCATCTAAGCAAGGCGGGATCAGAAGTAGTGCCGTCAATGATAACTTGCTGCTTCCTTCCACTGAGGTACGACTCAAACCATTTGGCTGCAGTACCTGAGATACCATAGCGTTTTTCTAACCTTGACACGAGAAGTTGGTGATCTACCGTGTCAAAGGCAGAGGTTAGGTCGAGAAGGACAAGAAGCGCTTCGTTTCCAGAGTCAAGTGATAGCAATAAGTCATTTTGAACTCGTAATAGAGCTGTCTCTACGCTGTGGTTCTCTCTATACGCAGACTGTCTTGAAGCAAGGAGAGAGTTACTGGCAAGATAGGTCATGAGTTGAGTGCAGATTACCCGTTCAATGACCTTGTTGATGAACGATAAGTTAGAAATTGGTCGGTAGTTCTTTAGGTTCTCCGGATCCAGGGATGATTTCTTTAACGTCGGGACAATAAGAGCAGTTTTGAGAGGTTCAGGAAAAACGCCAGCTTTCAAAGAGTCATTTATAATGTCAGTGATGGCAGGAAGGAGACAGTCAATGCATCGACTGAAGACTGACGCTGGGAGAGGATCAAGAGAACAGGATTTAATCTTGTGAGATCTGATGACTTTCAATACAATTGTTTGGGAAACAGGTGAAAAGTTCTCAAGATGACAGTTCGTTGTCTTCTCAGAAGCAAGCCGGAATGATGATGTGAAAGAACTTCTCAGTCGGCGTATTTTGTCTACGAAGAATGAAGAAAACCTAATAACCATGTCTGACTTTGACTTGTGTGTTGGTAAAACTGCTTTGGCTTTTTCTATGGTCATTTTGTCAATTTCTTTGTACAGTTCTTTTGTGCTAGCACTGGAAATAGTTTGACGATGGTGTTCTCTTCTGAATCTTTTCAGCGTGCTGAAATACTCCTTTGTGGAATTCTGAAGTTCGTCTTTCATGACAGGAGAGCGATGCTTGGATTTTCTCCAGATTCTTTCCTTGGCACGAAGATTTTGTTTTAACTCTTTGAGTGTATCATTATACCATGGAGCATGAGGACGCAATTGTACATTGAGCCTCATTTCGGGGGCATGGCGATCAAGAATGGAGGACAGAGTTTTGTTATACATGTCGACCTTCTGATTGATATCCATCTCATCTAGGCTTGTTTGACTTGCAAATGAATGCACAATATCTGCCTCAAAGTTGTCAACATTAATTTGTCTTAGCTTTCGTACTTGAATACGTTTGACAGTAGCTGGTGGTTGTGAAATACAAAGTGTGAATGTTATTGCTGCATGGTCTGACGGCATAGAATGAATAACTTTAACCTCTTCGACAGACTCATCATCTTCTCGTACGATTACAAGATCTAAAGTGTGTCCTTTGGAGTGTGTAGGCTGAGAGACTAGCTGATGAAGTCCACTTGAATCCAGTAGATCTATGAAGGTCTTGGCATCTGTGTTCGTAGAGTCATCTACATGTAAGTTGAAAATCGCCACAGAATACTACATGGGTCATAAGTAAGTTTGCAGATTCGAGGAGTTTAGAAAACTCTGTGAAGAAGGGGCTGACCGGAACACCACGAGGGCAAACGGGAGGTCGGTAGATGGCAAAGAGAGATACAGTATCTTTGTGAGTTGATCTAATGGTAACTTCTAAACATTCAAACGTGACAAAGGAATAAGGTCTGGCTTTACAATCGAAGAGGTTGCGGAGAATCACACAAATCCCCCCTCCCCTTTTCCCTTTACGGGGTAGCTTAAGAAACTTGAAGTCCTGTAGAGTATTTTGTATATCAGCAATGGTAGTACTATCTCGACTGTCACCGGTTTACCATGCCTCCGTGATGACGAGGACATCAAGATTTTCAGTAATGATGAAGTCTGAGATCTCTGTTTGCTTGTTCATCATTGAGCGTGCATTCCATACTCCCACTCTAGTAGAAAAGTGTTCGAGAATCTTCTGATCACCTTTGAGTGGAACTGATTTTAGTGATGATCGAGTGCGATCTTCTAACGCACTGAGACTTGTTGTCTCTCTGTGACCTGTTGGAGATAATCACAGGAATGGGCCTTCCAACAATATTTGAGTCACTGTTGGAAGAGAAATGATCAGGTCTTTGCTTTCTTGAGCCAGCACGTTTCCCACGGGATGTTTTCTTCCATCTTCCCTGATTCTTTGATATCCCAAGTTCAGATATTAAACGTAAGACATTGCTATTTAGAAAAACTTGAGGATCATTTCTTGATAGGAGATTCAGAGACTTCAGAAAGGGGATGTCGTACTTGCGGTTCGGTGTGTGATAAGAATTGACATCATGATATATAGGCGTTGAAGAGTGCGTTGTAGACCTTTCTGTGTGTGGTCCAGGGTTAGGGTTAACATCACCACAATCCAAAAGTTGTAGCTGGAATGTTGCAGTTGAGTTCGAGTAGTAAGGTATAGGGGATCCATATATCTTTCGGTGAGGTAGAAGGCTGCTTGATTCAGACTTGGACACAGTAGTTAGTACACGGGGGCCAATGTGAAGACCATCATCATAGCTTCCACATAGCAACACAATAGCAACAATAGCGAGTAACTTGAGTAACTCCATTGTCCCACTGAGAACTCCTTAGAACATAGTGCAGTGTCGGGTCAATAGAGTCAAAGGTTGAGTGAACATAAGCCCCAACTTGGGCTGCTGTGATGGCTGACCATGTAGACATATACACAAAACTATCACAGAAACGATGAAAAGTTTCTTCTTCAAATACGAAGAAACTGCTTAGCAAATTCCTCTACAAATTGTCTTGGACGATCCTGACAAGGCCAGAAACAGACAGTATAACTTTTAAGAGATGATTTTAATCTTAAGAGTTACAAAATAAAGATAAATTAACGAGCTCATTGAGAGGCTGCCTGCTAGGCGCACAATCACATAATCAGTTACACTTTATAGTTGAGCCCAATCATCTTATTTGCAAATCAGTAAATGATTAAGTAAAGATGTTGTCAATCTTGTGCCAGATTAATAACAATAATAATGATAATAGTGGAGTCTTGTTTAGCACTCATGTCTGGCTCAATGCCACTTCTGGCACTCCTTTATAATTACTCCAGCTATAGCACGGTTGCCATTACAGCGATCAAGCATTTCAAGCAACTAATTTCTAGCAACAGTCCAGAGACTTATCCAATGGACCACAACACCTCTACACATTTAAATGCTTCCTGATCACCTTCAATGTTTCCTGAACACCTTCAACGTTTTGATGACATGTTTTGTATCTTTCTAGACTATTATCACCTGACATCCTGAGAGAGATGGGCATCGATATGTTACCTGGTTATGCTGATCCGTACTGGGGGAGGGTACTCACCAAGGGAGAGATTGGATGTTTCCTCAGCCATTACAACATATGGAAAGAAGTAAGACCACCACCTTAGACCTTGTACTTTGTACCTTATGCACCATAGGACGGTAAGATAAATTGCAATTGACACATGTTTTTTGTTTGTTCAGATGTTTCCTCAGCCATTGCCACATATGGAAAGAAGTAAGACCATTTACCTTGTACTTTGTTCATTTGTACCTTATGCAGCATAGTATGGTAAAAGATATGCCAATTAACATAGGTTTTTGTTTGTTTGGATGTTTCCTCAGCCATTACCACATATGGAAATAAGTAAGACCACTATCTTTTACCTTGTACTTTGTACATGTGTACCTTATGCACCATAGTACGGTAAGAGAGATAACATTTCCCCCCGGCTGTTTAGCACAGCATATATGTAAATGAGGCTTATACCTATACCTTCAGAAACATCTGATAAGTTTTAAGACCACCAACTTGTACCTTATACCATGTACATGTACCTTATACTTAGTACCTTATTGGTCCCATACAAGATGTTAGATTCTCATATTTGTTGGTACATAGATTCTGATTGAGAAAGAGGAGGCTTCCTCAACTTTTACAGCATGAACATACAAATAAAAATAAAAAAATTTACAGCATGAAAACCAATTAATCTTGAGAAAAATAGCTTTGTAATGTGGCATGTCCTCAGTTATACCTACATGTAAATGACTACCTATTTGCGATATGAGTGCATAGATACTGGCATTAAACACTACCATTCTTTGTATTGTGATTTGCAGGTTGTAGAAAGGAATCTTTCTCGTATCCTGATCTTTGAAGATGACATCAGATTTGGAGCTCGTTTTAAACCTCGCATGGCAAGCGTCATGGCCGAGGTAGCAGCTAGGAAACTAGAATGGGATCTGATGTAAGCATACTCATACATCATACAATCAAACCTGGTTAGGCGACCCCATGTCTGCAAAGACCACATTTTGTTGTTTCCCTTAATGTTGGTTTCTCATTGAAACATGTTCTAAAGGAACCTGTCTGCAAAGACCAATTTTCTTGTCTCCCTTGGATGGTCTCTATAGACAGGTTTCACTGTATTAACAACAAGGGATACTTCTAAAGTGCCTATATCCACCATGCAAGGCATTGTAATAGTACTCTGGCTCTAGGTACACGTAGGCTAACAGTTCCGTGCTAATTCCTTCCTACAAGGTAACATCAGTTAACTATTTGATGAACAGTTGCATATCTAGATTACTGTCTTGCCAATGGACAATAGTGCCACACCAGCGCAATGACCCTATCGTCTCCAGTCAAGAGTTCAAGATACAATTGAGTTCTGGTCATGCCATTGCATTGTGAAAGAAACGTTGTGGAATCGATCAGAAAAGGTTGATCATTTAGCATATAAGTATTGGTGTGTACTGCAAGGTTCTGGAATCATCAAAATGATAAGAAATTTGGCCCAGTCTTGGTAAAGTTACAAGCACTGTACACAGAAAGATGTATATGGGACTACCCTATATCTATCCAGTCCGGATAGATATAATAATTTACCAAATTTATATCAATTAGTAGGCAGATTCCCGGCAAAATTTGTTTCATCACGTATTAGTCAAAACATAGTCTTTCACATGATTGGTAATAAGAGCTTCCATGTCATTTTTTTGAGAGGGGGGCATTTCCAAAAGTGGTCTTTACCTTTAAACTGCTTGATCACAACACCCCTACCTGCTCTGAATATGGTTCACTAATGTATTAATATTTGCAGATTATGAAATTAGCTTCATATTTTGAAACATAGCAAGATGAATTGCAAGTGTGTTTTATACTCTTCTCATTGATTTTGATCTAATTGTTAGACATCAGAATTGATAAACATTAATTTAGGTAGAAAGTTCTCTATCACAATTTGTTCATTTCCCAGAGCCGTACACTCTTTTCAATCAATCTTTGGTATTTTTCTTTCTCAGATATGTTGGACGTAAGATTCTGGACATGAAGGGAGAGAAATTCTTGTCTGATTCAACGCAGATTGTCAAACCAAGCTACTCCTACTGGACACTGAGCTACATGCTAACTCTAGAGGGCGCTAAGAAGCTACTAGCCCAGGAGCCGCTAGGGAAGATGGTACCGGTCGATGAATACCTACCCATCATGTTTGATAAGCATCCAGAGTAAGTGGAATTGTTAAGCAGGACTGCGAAGTAGTTCTAGGACCTGTCTTATAAAGAGTTGCGATTGATTTGGTTTGCAGTATCCTATCCCTTGTGTACATAGTTGCGATTAACATTGATCGCAAATAACTTAACTCTTTTTAATATAAGAGTGGTCCCTGATCTGCAGGATTATCTGCTGGCTGAAAAGCTGGTTCACATATGCAATGGGAAATGCCATGTTGTTTTTTGTACTAAACAATAGTAAGTGGAGATGAAAAAAGTAGTTCTACACGTACTCACTTATCTGTGTGTTGCGAGGTACATAAATGCACATACAGTGAACTGCTGCAGTTTATCACAGCATATATATGAATGAGGATTCGCTAGTGTAATCTCATATGCACTTTTGTCCAGACATATATATACTACTTGAATAGAAAAGTTCAATTTTGTTTTTTTAATGTACTTACATTATCATAATATAATATCTTATGTTTTTAAAGTTAAGCTTCCAGATGAATAAGCACTTTTTAAGAAATGCATACATGTATCTCACATGTTTATAAAAAAGAATTGGATTTGGTCAATGTACACGACTGCACAGGTCTTATCCATTCCTTTTAATGATACTTTTTTAGTAAGTGTCAATAACAAAAAAAGCAGATTGTTGGTCCAATTATCATTTTTGTTGACTGTTTATCAGGTTTACCCTACCCTCTTATAGGAAACACCGTTGAAATAAATTTGAAATGAATTAGTTGTGATTTTTTTTTGGGGGGGGGGCTTTTTCTTCATGGTACATGTACTTTGACCAACCCAAACCACTGCATTCAATGTATACTTACGTTTCATTTACTGTGAGCCAGATGACATTAAGTCATATCTTCTATGCTTGCATAGTTGTAGAAGACAGTGTACATATGTTGAACATACCATCAAATGATGAGATTTGAGAGATTCATTGAAGTATTTGACCTCTTTGCTGGGCAATACACTTGACTTCTAGGGTGAATTCAGCTCAGAGAAGGACAGTACAGTCACAGGAGTCAAGGAGACTAGCTCCTGTCCTGGTCTATTTTCCTGTGTTTCAAGACTGTCAAATCCATGAAAGTATTTACTTCAATAAGCTGGGATAAAACTTGCTGATATTCTAAAATTTTTGACCTTGCATTGACCCATCTAAACTAGATGACTCATAACATGAGGAGTACACAGACTTCCAGCTTAGTTTTGTCTCCAGAATATTTTTCTGATCCTGTCATACAGTATGTTCCACCAAGGTCCTTGTGTTCTGCATCTCAAAACCTCCTCGTAGCTAAGAGAGACAGAACAAAGGCATATGGTGATAGGGCTTTCATGGAATTCTCTCCCAAACTCCCTAAACGAACCGTTCAGCCAAAAGGATGCTCGTTATCATTTTCTTTTTTATGAAGAAATAAAACTAGACTCTATACTTTCTTTTTTAATTGAATATAAATCAAACCTAGTTTGATTCTGTTCAGCAGTGATTTGGTAAAAGTGAATTCATTAACTTAATAATTACAGTGTACCAAGGGTTTTTGGAACATTAAAGGTAATACAAAGTTTTGGTATGGGGTCATGGATTTGGTTCAAATGAACATTTTTTTAAGCATATGCGATCCTACAATATTCAGTGATCGTTGTCGCGGTTGAAATCGAGTCTAAACTTATGAAATTGTAAATAATAAATTCTTTATGTTGTATAGCTCCCTCTCAAGGTCAAGATATTAATAATGCTAAACAATGTGTCTTGACTAAAATCGACCGATTAGCTATTCCCGTTTGGAATTTATATAATCACAACAACATATTATGAAATTTTCATGGTCGCAGCTACCATTGTAAGGCCGTAGGAGCTATTTGAAATTTATCAAAATTTACCGGGAGCACCGGTAAATTTTTATATTCAATTTTTCTCGAAAGCGGAAGTGTTTTAGGGGCTAAATTTTCGAGTGCTTATAATACATCCACAGGGGCATCCAAATATATCAAAATTGTTTAGAATCACTACCCACCCAATTTTCAAAATTTCCCAAAACTTTGTATTACCTTTAAGAAGAAAGACAATGAAAGATATCTTACTGCAGACATGACTCTCACTTTCAGCTTTGATTTGCTGCAAAGAAAGTTACAATTTCTTGTAAGAGATCTAATGTTTGTTTAATCTGATTTGCAGGGATGAATGGTTGGCTCAGTTTCACCCTCGAAACATGAAAGCATTCTCAGTGGATCCTCTCATGGTTTCACCTACGCATTACACCGGTGAGAAGAAGTACTTCAGTGACACCGAGACCTCAAGCATCTGGGAGGAGCTGGCGAAAGCCAGGAACGGTAAACCTAGTGTGGCCCAAACCAACGAAACCTCCACTACCGACACCATCACTCAGAACGAGCAGGTGCAAAGTGAGGGCGTGAAGCATTCAGAAACCCGCAAGGATACACCAAATGAATTTAATCAAATCACTCCTGAGTCAGCTCAGGGTGGGATGGACAGTGGACAAACACATTCTGGTCGTGAGGAGTTATGACAGCGATGATTAGCGCCCTCCATATCAATGTATTTATAATGTACACATGGTGATCCTTTATCTCAAATTTTGTAATACCAGGAGATGCCAATATGAGATACCACATGCATGTTTTGATATAAGGCATTCTTATTGTCATGTTAGATTTGTATGATACAGATTTTCAGTAGTAAAAACGGTTGTATGTCATGTCAATTTGACTTATCAACACTGATTGCTGAAACTTGGTATCAAGTTGGTTTTAAGTCTCCAAGTATTTGTCAACCATACTGAAGTGAAATAAATACAGAAGTATGTCTTGCCTGTCCTGAAGGGACAAACCACTAATAACAGGACAACACTGCAGTAAAGTGGGTTGATTGTGTGCTAAGGTTTTTAAGTTGAATAATGTTTTTTTTAAAAGAAAGTGCACTAATATCCCCCAAAATATGTGCCTGATTTTTGTGTATTTTTCATAAAAAAAGAAATACAATGCAACCTGGATGCAATTATTTTTGGGGAAATCATGAGAAAAAGTTTGAGCATTGTTATAGTAATACTCAGTGGCGTACGCAGGATTTTTTTCAAGGGGGGGGGGGGTTTAAAATCAAAAGGGGGGGTTTTCCAAAAAAACATACATAAAACATACACATAAAAAAAACTTGAGGGGGGGGGTTAAACCCCCAAAACACCCCCCTGCGTACGCGCCTGGTAATACTGCAAGGGTAAATCAATATTCAAATGAGCTATTATGCATTATTATCTATATTAGGCTTCCAAGTGGTACAATAAATCAGTGTATTTGATATCTTTAGGGCAGTACCCGGATTACATATCAAAAAAAAATTCGTATCAATTGCCCTGTCATCCGGGAACTTCAGCTGTCGATACAATTTTGCTTGATGATCAAAAATTAACAACTCTTTAGCTGGTACCCGGTCACTGTACACAATGTGCAAAACTAAGTCATATGTTGTTATTTCGCTAGTCAGCCTGATTTAGATAATAATAATAATATCGCATGGCTTTGTTTTCGTGTGATACAAGAATATATTGCTCTTGCTATGACAATATATTCTTGTATCACACTCAAAGCCATCCAATATTATACAGTTATTGCTCCCTCTATTTAGCCTTTCTCAATTCTATGTTTGTAGTTGATACCTTTAAAAGAAAGCCAATGTTGAATGTATGATATGTATATGATTAATACCCATCTGAGGAGTTCCCCACCTACCTACATGTATGTAATCCACCTTTTGTTTATGATCCAGTATTTTGACGCACCACCAGATAGTATCTAATCTTGTAATATCCATGATAATGTTTTAATTAGTTTGCTAGAGCCATAGATTATAGAGTTAATGTTATCAGATCAGATGCTTCAATACCATAACAAAGACTCATAGATTATAATCAACGTAGGAAACTTGTAAGAAAGCAAGGAATTTTGTATAACATTTCTGACAATACTACTTGTATTAAAACAAAGTCAAGATATTAGTGGCATCTGATAGTTCATTTTCAACATGATGCGATGTCATGCCCATAAATTATTTACAAAGTAGAAAGCTTTGGAGTTACAAACTTTCTTTCTGTACATTTACATGTATGACCTTTCATAGAGTTTCTTCTATATGTACATCACAAGCAGTTTTTCCATACCGGTATCTTGATATCGTGCAGTACTTTCATGTAAACCAAGTGTGTGCTATCCTTACTATGCATCTCATCTTCTGCAAAATGCAAACAACTTTAATACCCATAATGGTATACATCTCATTAGATAACTCATCGTTAGTATTTCTACTTTCTAGATAGAGCTTAGAGACTTCGGTGGTAAGTGCTTATAAGCACCGTTTTTATTATTATTATTATACAATATGCTGAGAAGATTTTTTTGTTATGGTTTAATCTATGTTATTGAAAGATGTGAATTGCTGATCAAAGTTATGACAATCCTACCACACCTACCGTCGGTATCCTGTGTCTTGAAAAATAATTTCAAGTGTAATTCATATTATTCAGTGGTGTAACAGCTTCTAAGCCTAGTTTTAACATGTTTATGCTTTTAGATGCAACCTGTATATATTTCTTTAGATTTTGTGATCCTTGATAGTGGTAGAGCTGTAACAATCCTTTAGAAAAAAATGATTTGCGCATATGTGTTGAAATATCACCCAGTTATCAACAGAGGGAGACATTTCGAACTTGACTGTACATTTACACATAGCAGGCTAATAGCTGTACATTTTTCGTTGTAATATAAACTTTGTAGTATAGTGTACCTTTGAAATCTGATGTAGTGCATTATATACTTAGTGATTTGTAGATTTACTATGCATACATTATCTTTCCTGCTTTTTATTATTATTGGTTATTAAAATTCATTGCTTGTGTGAAATTTTTTAATGTGATTTTTACCAATTAATAAACTTTAGAAAGCACTCATTTAAGCAAACAAATGAATATCCATTGAATATGTTTTAATCGCAAAAAAACCACATGCAACATACCATTCATCAGTGGAATGTATCGATTATGATTTTCAAAATGGCATGTGAAAAATCTTCCTTTACTTTTATGTTGAATATACACTGTAGATCCTAATCAAATGATTGTTAGAATGGAGACACATGACAAAAAAAATCTATTTACCCCCCCCCCCCCCCCATTGTTCTTTTTGTGAAATTATTAGTACTTTTAAATGACTTTTCATTGGGAAATGTTAATTACGGTACCAGCCCATTAGTTTTTACGAGATTAACTACAGTATTTTAGTTGACTGTAAATCTGTTGAATTTGGGATGAGGGTGATTTATCAAATGATAAAGTATGTGTTTATGTCCATATAATAGTGTAATTACGTACTACCTATGGTATCATTTAAATGGTTCAAACACCATCAGTCTGTTCCTGTAGTATCCTATGTGGATTCTTACAAGCACTCTCACTTGTGTATGTAAAAAACAACTTAACACAGAATATGGCTTTTGTAAAACATAAAGATGTTTGTTCAGCATCCTTTTACATGTACATTTAGAAGTAGTAAAGATGTTGTGCACTCTGTGCCTTGTGTCAATTCATGTTGTGATCTTCCTTGTGCCTCAATATCAGCTTTTTCAAGAACTAGTGTTTATATATTTTTTACACATTTAATTTTGTTTTTTGTATTACCAAGTGAAGTAATAGAGAATCCAATGTGTACCGGTACTAGATTTTGTATGTTGCCCTTGTGGAAACATCTATAAGAATTTCGAGAGAGCACAGAAAGAAGCCTTAAATAACCCTGATTGAGTCAGCTTTCACCAGTGTGTGAGCAGAAAAAGAGACTCTTCATGTCTCAATTAAGTTGCTCTCGTTGCATTTTAGGATTTCTAATACTGGACCTACAGTATATCTTCATCATTAATTCTTCAATAAATTTGGGTAAAACATGTTTAAAATGCTATAGACGATATTGGACATCTATGTCAACTATGTTCTTGATGCCTTTGATTAAAGTTGTCACAAATGCATAAATCCTGAAAGATGGTCAGTGATTGCTTTGTCCTGGCCTACAGTACCTTTCCCCTGTAAGTAGTTCTTTAAATCAAACCAATTAAGAACTTTTATCCGAAGATAGGAGCGTTTGTGTATGCGGTTCACACACAAACGCACATAGTTTGCAAGAATCTTCAGTCAATTGAAGGATGCATACTTAATCAGAAGAAGAAGAAGAAGAAGAAGATGCTAAAACCAAATCCCTGTTTCATATTTAGCTCTGAATGAATCGGAAGAATATAGGTTAGAGTAGGTTGGATTACTTTCTACACATACATATTATGCTTTATACTTGCCATTAAGTGTCATTCTCTTACATCATTTACAGTGTTGTCTTGGAATAAGTTTACTTTGTCATGTCATTAAATCCTAAATTATTTTGCAATGCCATCAGCAAATTAATGAATCTGATTCAGCACTGGCTGAAAAAAACATCTGCTGAATTTGTAGGGACGTCTTGCAGCAGAGCTGTTATCATTTTTATCATATCTCAAAAGGTTAAATTTGTTCAGTGTAGTGGTGTTTATATTTAATCAAAGTGAAATAGTTGCAGTTGGTTTGTTTCCAAGACATCTGAGTTGTTTAATAAAGTTTTTTTATTTGGTCACCATTAATATTGACTATGATAAGCATGTCTTTCCGCTGAGGTTTTCAATTTATATGAGCATGTAGCTTTTGAAATAAAAGTCTTTAGCCATCGTGTGGTTTTGCTACGGTTCTATGTACATGTAGCTCTATTGAAACTCAGTGTGGAAACTTCTCAATTTTACAACTTGATCATCCGTTCAACTCTGTTTAGCTTTTTATGGTGCTATAATGTTTCAATGTTTGGATCATGACATTAAGCTCTTATGAGCTAATATTTTCAATCAATCTACTGATGATAATTGTCCATTCTTCTGTATTTTCTTATCTATTACTTTATATATCAAAATTTATTTCTATTCTGACAGAAAACATGCTGATTAAAGATTCACTGTGTAATTACAAATATGGATTTTATTATGATCTACAATTTATCAATACAATGTGATAGAAATATTTGAAGGTTCTCATAATCATGCTGGAAACTTTTTTCATTTTTATATTTCATTAAATGTGTGCTACTTTTAGTAACTTGATTGTTTTAAATCTTTGCCTTTTATTTCAATTACATTAACTTCAATGTCACTAATTCACCTCTCCTTTCATCTCTTTCTGTCTTCCGTTTGCCTGTACCACCTTCTCTCTCTCTCTCTCTCTCTCTCTCCCTCTCTCTCTCTCTTCCTCTATGGTTCTTATTTATCTGTCATACATACCCAGACCCCCTTACACCTACCCTCATACACTCTTATTTATTATTTCCCTTATATCTGTTCTCAAAGTTTATCTACCTTATGACTTACACACACACACACACACACAATTTTGCTCTCTCTCTCTCTCTCTCTCTCTCTCTCGCTCTTTTTCACTGTCTTTCTCTCTCTCTCTCTTAATATATTCTTCTCTACCCAGACTCCCCCCCCCCCACACACACACACACACATACATATACACTCATTGAACACTCTTATCTTTATTTCCTGCTCCTTTCTGTTTAATCTATATATCTACCATTTCTCTCTCTCTCTCTCTCTCTCTCTCTCTCTTTCTGTCTTTATTTATCTATCAAATTGTATCTCCTTTACACACTCTCTATTATCTATCCCTCTCACTATTATACCTCTGCCCTTTTAAAGACCAATCTTTATACCAACCGAGGGGAAATGTTGAAAATCATGATGGTACGAGTTGATCCCATACCCATTCACTACGCCGGAAAATTGACAATAGAAAGAATAGTTGGAATGCGGAGTCCATTCTTTGCATACCTTCTTGCACCTCGAACTATTGATGCTTAATTTCTAAAGAATCTCACAAGCAGTTTATTCATTCAGAAATAAATCTGAGCACGTTTTTGAACAGTGAATACATTCATGGCTATAACAAGGTTCAGGTTACCATAGATATTTTAACAATATATCAATGTTTCAAGAAAAAATGAGTGTTAAAATATTGCTGTCCTACATTGGTGGTTTGGAAACACAATGCAAAGCGGCTGTGTCGATAACAAGGCTCTTCAGTTTTTAGTAAAATGAGTTTACAAGTGCACGAAAATGACTGTAACTACCCCTCATTGTAATTATAAAAAACACTTCCATTAATTTTCATTTCTTTTCATTTCTTTTCATTTCTAGTGTTTATAACTCTTTGGAATAGCAACATCAATTATTGTGTATAAATCCAATTTACCTATAATGCCCCATTAAGAGTTGATGGAAAAAGTGTGGCGAGATTTACATACAAGTATGCTGCGTAATAGATTTCCCC
This sequence comes from Strongylocentrotus droebachiensis, assembly GCA_035222895.1. Classification (NCBI taxonomy): domain Eukaryota; kingdom Metazoa; phylum Echinodermata; class Echinoidea; order Camarodonta; family Strongylocentrotidae; genus Strongylocentrotus; species Strongylocentrotus droebachiensis. Next base: position 1,534 of record JAVYIG010002594.1, on the reverse strand, counting down.
TCTCTCTCTTTCACTCCTTTTCCCTCTCTCTCTCTCTCTCTCTCTCTCTCTCTCTCTCTCTCTCTATCTCTACCCCTCTCCCCCTCTGCCTCCCCTCTAATACCAAGGACCATGCTGATACAGCTTCTCTGTGTTTGTCTCTGTTATGTGTGTCTTCTGTCTCTTGTTATCTCTAACCCAACAGCAGCCTTACACATCTTCTGACTCGGCCACATGCTCAAGCCAATTAAAGGGATAGTTGAGTTCTGTTGCAGAGGGCGCTACAAAAAATAATATTTTGTGAGATTAATGAAAAACTGAGTGTCAAATTTAAAAGAACATACAATTTAAATGACAAAATCATCTTTGTTTGATCAAAATCGGTTCAGAGACGGCTGAAATATCCGTAAATATAACGATTTCTAATATTTGTGTACCACCACAAATAATCGATAATTTATAAAAAGCCGTTGAAAAAAAAGAAAAAGCGCCTTTTACGTTGTATTTCAGCCAATACCGATGTTGGCTTTTTTGTTGGCTTTTTCGTCTGTTGGTTGTTTTACGCACAACCAGCCGGCACATGTACTGTTATTTTTAATTAATTAATGAATTTACGGTAACCGTATTTTTTTTAAAGTGGGGCTAAATTGGTATGGTCGTATTGGTTAAATTTCACACATTTTGGGGTCTAAAATTACTTTCATAGCAATTGTAGGTCCTAAAAGGGCACTATAGAGATGTCTATAGGAATAAGAGCAATAACCATGCACTTTGAAGGCATTTGCGGTCTGAAAACAGAACTCAACTATCCCTTTAAGCTATTTGTTATAAAATACCGGAATTACATTTTATTTTATAACTTGTTATTCAACACAATGCTAGCTACATGGATTACTCTGATTAGAAACAAATCAAATCACATGAAAGTCGAGAGATCACTACTTTCTGTTTCTTTGTCTGATTTTATTTCTGCGTTAAAAAAGATACAAATTCAAATTCAGAGTACAAAGATTCGAACAATAACAAATACAATGAATTAAATGTTTACAAGAGCAATTAAATAGAAAATCATGTACAATTATATCATATAATAAACATGTACGAAGCATACAAATAAGATAAGAAATATATAATAAATATTTTCCAATAAATCAGAGAGGTAATTTAGAACGCAGGAGCTCCATCTTGAGCGGTTAGGCTGGAGATGGATGGCGGCCTCATAAAAATAAAAAACTTGGCGACATAACTCTCTTGGGGGAAAACTGAGTGATCAAGTGGGTTCAGTGCAAGTGCAGGTGCAGAAAGCAGTTGCATAATAAAGAAAAAAATAAGTCACGGTTTTATTATACCTAGGTACTAATTTAAAGAGAATAAAGGATCAGTGTGAGCTAAGAAATGCGAACCTGTACAAATACGTCTGGCTTTTTTTTGCGTTTTAAAAATAAAATTACAATATGTTATATACGGGAGAACTAGCGTATTATATAGTAGGAATAAGGTTGCATGGGGGTAGAAGAAACTTTAGCTTGGAGATTGTATCATTTACACTACACGT